>JAMKPZ010000331.1:0-119890 GCA_024699675.1 Amphibolis antarctica
TGGTTGTTTATAAAAAATAGTTTATTAATAATCTTATCATATAATTTGTTCGATTCTTTCTATAAATGTCTGATTTGTGTCGATATGGTTCGACACGGGTTGTCCGTGTTGAATGATACGACATGTTGTGTTGGTATGGTTCTGGTACGTGTGCAACCACGGCGTGTGTGTTTTCGTACTAGCACGATTCACAGGTCAGGACGGTCTCTCGAGAGCAGCGGAGCCTACGGAGGGAAATATCGGAAGAGGAGGCGGGAGGTCCGAGACCGGAGGCGGAGGGGAAGAGGGTCGATTGGGCGGACCTGTCCAGGCAGGGTAGAGCGGACGTGGGACGTTGCGCAGACCTGGTTGTGGCGACGACAGACCTGGGATGTCGTGTACGGGACGATCGAATGGAGGCAACAAGTTGACGAACGTTGTGTTTGTCAACCAGGTTGTTGTGGTTATTTACGTGAGATTTTTAATTTTTTATGATTTTTAATGATGAATGACGATTAAAATATATTTGTGAATTTTAATTTAATTATTTTTAAATTTACCTTTATGTATATCAACTAATTATTTTTATTGTTTATTGAGAAAATTGATGAAAAGTTTTGGTCGAGAAGATTTCAGAATGATTATCCTTTAGGAGAGAGTTGGGAAAGACGTGTATCGAACAATAGGTCAATGGTCACGTATTTATCAGGAATTCAGGCCTACATTAATTGACAATTGTATCGTAAATCTCATTTATATGCGTTTCGTAAATCAATATTTTATACGTATGAAAAAAAACACACATCGTATAAATTAACTTATATGACTTATACAAGTTAATATATTATAAAAAATATTGAAAAAATAATTATTAACATGTGAAATTGTGTATTACAATTTTAAATAAATTAACTCTTTTATCTGAATATTTTTTAAATTTTGATGGGCACGGTTTAATATTTTTTTTAATTTTATTATGATAACTATACAACATTGTTGTATCGTTACAGTCTAATTCTACGGTGAGTCGTATAATTATTGTCATTTAACATTTATTTAACATTTTTTTGAATCATTTAACATTTATTTCAATCCTTAAAAATTTAAAAATAAATTATGAATTCCCTTTCAATTGAATATTCGTTGATTACAAAAAAGTTATTTTTGTTTATTTTATTAAATGACAATATTAATAACATGCATATTATAAAAGTATTATTATGACAAAAAAATTATAATTTTTTTTATAATTACAGGTTTTTCGTTGATAATTATTTTGAAAAAAATTATTAATAATTTTGTCATGAAAAGAAACACACCTCGTCAAGTGTGACGTGCTGTGAAGTTAAAACTTGGATTAATGGTAATTCCATTTTTTATAAGAGAGGATTTACAAAACTTTCATTTGTAAAAGTTATAAGATATTGACTTATAAATGTTAATATATTATAAAAAATATTGAAAAGATAATTATTGACATGTGAAGTTGTCAATTGTAATTTTAAATAAATTAACTCTTATATGCACAAATATTTTTTTGAATTTTTATGTTTATGATTTAATTTTTTTTTAATTTTACTGTGATAATTATATGGCATCGTCGTATCATTATGATTGTAACTCTACGAGGGATTGTATAGTTATTGTCGTTTAACATTTATTTAACATTTTTTTTGAATCATTTAACATTTATTTCAATCCTTAAAAATTAAAAAAATAAATTACCACCTTGTGAATTCCCTCTCAATAGAATATTCGTTGATTCTAAAAAATTACATACTTTTTACTACAACGAGAATATTTTTTACAATGTGAAATAAATTTGACAATATTATAAAAATGTGCATATTTACGACCATGCATGTATTTCATTTCGTCATTTTGAATCAATAAATATTCCTGTACAAATGAGACGAAAATCCCTTGGTTCAAATTGTTGTGTTTAGACAACATACTTAATTTGTTGTCTAAAAGATTAGCCAACAGACTCCATTGTCTACTCATTTAGACAACTGAAGTCCATTCCCGTATCAAAATAGTAGCAAATATATATTAAAATGAACCTTTCATTTTTAGATATTTTCAATAATCTTAAAGTGTTCAATACATAATTTAAAAAAATTAAATTACTTATTTTTCATATATTAAATACTTTATTTTACTTAAATAAGTTACTTAATATTTATTCAAAATGGTTAAACGGATGTACCAACATGATTACAAACATTATAAATATTATAATCACAAACATGATTACAAATATGAACAACATAAGTAAATTAGCTAACGCTTATTACAAGTCTTACATACAACGTGATTACAAACATAATAGTCATACAAGTCCATTACAACAACATGATAGTCATATCTACTAAATTACAATAACATTATAGAAGTTTTTTCCAAATATAACATTTATTGCATATTACTATCACATATTCTTCAAAGTTACCCATTCTTCATGGAATTACCCCACATTTATCATACCCATTCTTTGCCATCTTTAGCCAAGAAGTGCGTGACTAGGTTGATTACAAGCATAGATACGTTTGTTTATGATCATCTTTTCTAAACATAAGTAATCTAAAAACTCATAACTCTAAGTTCAACTCAATCTCATCCTCCTTCATTAAGTCCATACAACATTGGAGTGATGTTGTTTGAATCTCGTGTACATTGGTTAAAATTGTACGGATGCATGCAATGTCATCTCTTGCAACAACACTTCCTCTTTTAGTCCTCTTCTTCGATGGGGAGTTCACTTCCATTGTACATGAATGTCCTACTCCCTCTCGACTAGTTGGAGTAGTATTGGACTGACTTGATGGTGGTTGATTTAAAAAGTTCATGATTATTAATAAATTTCAAACATCAAAATAGTGAAAATCATTTCATGAAACACATATATTTCAATTATCCTATAAAATATACCAGGTATGAATTAGAAGTGCTACCATAAATTGTTTCACGTTGTTGCTCCACCCTAAGAGGCTTTGCCCTGAAAGCATACACTTCTCCCCTGTGGCACACATACCTTCAAACAATCTTTCTAATCAATTGACAAATTTCAAGTTATTCTTTTAGAACCTTTCACATTGTGGTTCACGCTATTATCACAATATTCAAATGTTACTAAGAGAAATACAAACATTAAAAAATAAAGCATAATATGTTGCATGTTAATAACATATGTAAAAATACATACTAATTTAAACATCTCCCACCATTCATCACTTCCTCCATCCCAAGTTTTTGTAATTGGATCTCATCCAATACCTGTTTGGTTTGACATTATTTTCCATAGCTACCAATCTTTTCTCAACTTTTCAAACTTATTTTTAAGTTGAATTCATATTCTCTTTATTCTTCAAATACCTTAGCTAACTGCTCATAACCTTTCTTGTTAAAATGAGCACCTGACTTGTGACTCATAGAAGCAACACCAAGACAAATACCAATACAAGTTGATACCAACTTGTCGTCCCAATCAACGCATTAAGATGTAAAGGGTGGTTGACTTGGTTGTGCACCAGCCTCTATTCCGGTAGCTGAACCTGTACCTGTAGGTGTACCTGTACTAGTACTTGTACCTTGTTCCTCGGAAAGATAAGCAATGTACTGAGTGTAGTCCCATCCAGAACTGTTTAAATGTGATTATCAAGTAAATCATTAAAAATGAAAACATGTAAAAATTGTACAGTATCCTACAATTCATAAAAAATGTACAGCATCCTACAATCCACAATCAATTCATTAAAATTGTGTAGCATCCCACAATCCACAACCAATTCATTAAAATTGTGCAACATTTTACAATTGTTCAATGACAAATATAACATTTAACTATTCCTAACATGAACTAAAAAGATAAGGTAAAACAATAATTCGTATAATACATAAAGTGAAAATGAAAATATGTAAGTTATGATGTCTCACACATATTCATTATTTCATCCCTAATTGTATCTCGCACATGCGTCATCTCATTGTTATTGTACATTCTAATCGGTCGACACTCTTCTAAATTATGATATTTTTTAATGTGCATAGTCATTCCTTGTTCCTCTAATGCATCGAAATCCATATTTGATTGTTGCTCAATGATAAAGTTATGCAAAGTCATACAAGCAAGTACCAATTTCATTTGAGTATTATAATCAAATGGTGGCATTAGGTTCAATATATTCCATCTCTTCTTTAGAATTCTAAATGTCCTCTCGATCACATTTCTCAAAGATGAGTGCAAGTAGTTAAAATTTTCTTCCACACCTCTAGGTTGGGATTATTGAAATTTTGAGTAAATGGTACCTTGTTGTTCTGTATGGGCAAGAAATTATTTGCAATTCGGATAACCAGAATCTACAAGATAATATTTTCCTGTACAAAACTCAAGTAGTTAAGTGGTGAAGTAGGTTTTCAAGCATAACATGGGGTAGAATCGACAAAATAGTTGGTGTTTATGTAATAAGTAGTGTAAATAAAGTAAATCTGAGGGTGGAAAAGGGAAGTGATATTGGGGATTTGACATTGTATGCTTCAAAATTCTACAATCATGTGCAATGCCCTCCCACCTAGCTGACGCAAAAATAAAGTGCATGTTGAAGTCACAAACACTTAGTACATTTTGTGTGGTCCACTTTGCATCTCGACCACAACGATATGCAATATGTTGGGATTTTGGGATAATATAGTGAATGTGGGTTCCATCAATAGCTTCAATTGCGTTGTGGAAGAATGTCATGAACCTTTCATTATCTTTTAGGAACTATGGTGTGTCTGTTAATGATTTCTTCGGTCGAATTACATTCAACATATACGTTATTATAATATCCAATACTTTGTGAATATATTTACTAATTGTTTGTCCAGAGTGTTAGAGTGCTACCTGCATCATTCTATTTTTGCTTCCATGTGCACATATTTTGAAAAATATTTTGACTTGTTCTTCAACACTCACCAACGACTATCAATTAGGAGAGTATGTTTTTTTAGAATAGAACATAATTTCCTAAATGTATTTGGCATCATTCGACATGTGTCAAAACAAACTCTTCAATATCCATTTAACATGTTTGACACCACTTTATCGCTAGTGTATCTAACATTATGTACTGTAGTCCTTGATTAATATGCTAAATTAAGCAAGTGGATTATTTGTGTTTCAAAATGAAGCATCAGCTGAATTGGATCACTAAGATCTAGGTCAAGAAAGTCTCCATAACTATCCAAAAACCTAGAAAATTAGTAGAAAATTACAAACATTCATCACTAATGAAATAAAAGTAGTAGAGTAATCTGAGATAATCTTAGAAAAAAACTAATCTGAAACTATAAAGAGATAAATAAATATGGTCTATCTATCTTTAAAAAGCAACCAGATAGATGTAATTTACCCTCAATTTTTTTGATGTGACCAAATAGATATAACCAGATAGATGTAAAATTACAAACATAATCAGATCTAGGTCATTGAAATAAAAAGTACAAACATTCATCACTAATATATGTAATACAAAATTACCAAAAACTTTAACATTTACCTATGAGAAAAATAAAATGAAAAAGGTAAAGTAAAAATGATGTATTTACAATCTTCATTGTAAAAATCATAAGTAAATTTACAAATTTCACTAAAAAAACATAGTACCGATTTATTACTGGAAATTTACTCTCTTTTAATGATCATAAAAGTAATGGAATGCTTACTCATTTGGGTCCATGTGACGTGTCCCAACAGCTAGTTGGGCTTCCTACGACTTTCTGGGTTGCAACGGTGAAGGGGTGCATGAGATGGTCATGCTTGCGGCCGATCATGGCAGATCGGGCACTGAGAGACGGTTGCGCTTGCAACGGATCGCAGCAACAGGAGTGGTGGATTGCGGTGACAGGAGTAGTAGAACACGGTGAGGGTATTTTCAGGGTGAGCAATAGTGGAGCTGGGGCTAGGGTAGTGCAGGTTGCGAGACGTGTTTACTTGGAAAAAGATGTGAGGGTATTATCAGAATTTTACATTTAATTGCTACAGTAAAAGAAATTGTTACAATTACTATACATTTATCTTATTTTACTTTAATTACTATGTACAACTAACTACATGTAGTAAAAACTTCACCCCGCCGCATTCACAAATACACTCAAAGTGGATCTTGGAGCATGTGCAAGTGATGTTGTGAGTCGGTGAACGACAAGCAAGAGGTAAGGGGTCAAACGATTGGAAAGGGGAAGAAAAAGATGAGAAGAAGAAGCGGAAAGGTTGAAAGGGAAAAGGGTAGGAAGAGGGGATTCAGGCAAAGAAAAAGGAAGGAAGAAGAAGAGGGAAGAATGAGAGGAGGGCTTCGTCCACTCCATTGCAACAGGCGAGACGGCAAGCAGCAAAATAGGCGAACATTCGACCCACGAAAACAGTTAGGACGACAGTTGTGGGATGCGTGCGGGGAGTGGAGGAGGGAAGAGCGCTTGGCAACAGGCGACGTGGACGCAAAGACTTGCGAACGAGCGGATTCTACCACTCTGGGATGCGTGCGAACATTCGGTAGGCAGAACAACAAGATGCGCAATCAAAATCTCTTTTCTCAAATTCAATGCTCATTTCCTTTCCTCTCTCTCATTCTCTCATCCTTTGCTAAAGTTTCAATTTTTCAAAAATTTTAAGTTTCAATTTCATTTTCTGCTGTTCGGCGAATGACTCACAATTGTAGTTACGAAAGTCAAAATGTTGATTATCTTGTACTTCCTGACATTGCTGACTTGAAGTATTGATAGAGACAGACATCATCAATTCTGTTAAAGAAGTCTCAAAAAAGAGCTTTAATTTGGTCAAAGTACATGATCAGAATAAAGACTATGGTAGACGGTACTGCAGAAGAGAGAACATACTGTAATATTTGCAATGTCGACTTCTCATACAAAACCTCTAACAGTATAGATCATTTAACTAGACATGTTACAACATGTAAGGGTAAATAGAGTAAAAGATAAAATTATTCAAACTTAATTATCATTATCTATTGAGGGTAATATTTCTTTTTGGAGTTATGATCTTAAAAGGGTTAAAGAATTACATGTTAAATTTGTTTGTAATAATAATTTACCTATTAATTTTGGAGATAATGAATATTTTGATGAATATATTAAGAGAGCTTATTGTTTACAAGATAAGTATGTTTCTAGGAAACACTACACGATTTGATATTATTGAAACTTTTAATAAACTTAGATTAGAAGTTATTAATGTTATGAGTACTATTATGACTTGTATAGTATGCACACGTGACATTTGAGAGGGTAGAACTAAAAGTGGTTATATTGTTGTAATTGCTCGTTATATTCATAATGATTGAGTTTTACAAAAAAATTTAATAGGATTTAGAAAAAAAATTTATCCACGTATTGTTGAAAATATTTTAAATAATATTATGTAAATTTTTGATTTATATGGAATTAAAAACAAAGTTAGTAGTATTACTTTTGATAATGATATCAATAATACTGCAACTATTCAATGTTTAAAAGTAGAATAATTCCATCATTTGGTTTTGATTTATTTCATCAAAAATGTATGTCATATTATTAACTTTATTGTATAAGTTAGTGTTGCAGAAATAAAAATATATGTTGAAAATATTAAGGATGTCGTAACCTTCATCACAAGTTCTAGTAGACGATAGGTAGAATTTGATTATGTTTGTGATTTATATAACTTAGCATATAAAAAGTTTTCTATTGATGTCCAACATAAGTGAAATTTTTTATATTTAATGTTAGAAATTTGTTTATCGTATAAAAAACTAATACAAACTTATTATAATAGATATTTTCCTGATTATAACAAAAAATTAACAGATGATGATTTTAAAATTGTTGAATATTTTGTTAAATTTTTAAAACATTTTTATAATGCAACTATTAGATTACCAGGTGTTTATTATTCTACTTCTATTTTAACATTACATTCTTTATAAGAAATTTCTTTGGATTTTAATAAATATGAAAATTTTGAATTTTTTTCACCAATAGTATATAAAATGAAAGGAAAAATTTTAAAATATTGGTAAGAAATTCCATTGTTATATCTTTTGAGTGCTTATTTAAATGTTAGGTGTAAAATAAAATATACTAGTAAATTAATAAGAGGAATATAAAAATATTTAAGTGTACATTTAAGACTAAATATACAAATAATAGAAGAAAATTTAAATAAAATATTTAATTTATATGTAATAAAATATGAATCAGTAACAACAGAACTCACTTCATCAACGCAACCATCAATATCATCATCACCTTGGACTTCTTGAAGTTATTTACAATATTCTCAAGATGATGATGATTTTCCATCAACATCGTATTCTTTAAATCCTACCATTTCAAGACATGAATTAAACACTTTTAATAATACAAATCATCAATATTCATGAAATCAATTTCCTAATTTAAATGAATTTAATGTATTAGATTGGTGGAAAGGTAATAGTATGGTATTTCTTATATTATCATTAATGACTAAAGATTTATTAACAATTTCAATGTCTTCAGTAGTTTGTAAACATATTTTTAGCATTAGTGGAAATGTACTTAATGATCGAAAATCTAGGTTAAAAGAAGATATATTGTAAGCATTAATCTGTATAAAAGATTAGGAACTTACTCAACATCATCAGCAAGATCAAATAGATGATTGGATAGATGACTTTAGTAAAATGTATATTTAAAATGTAAACTTTAATAAATGTAATTTTTTATTTTTTCCAAAATTGTAAATTGTCAAAATGTAATTATCAAATTATGTAAAAGTGTAAATTTATTTTTATGGAATTTTTATTTTTTTAACTTTGTAAATTGGTTATAATTCTTAATAAATAAATAAAAATACTTTTATAAAGTTGCACATTGCACATATTGTATGTTGTTTGAATGTTAGTTGATTTGAGTTTATTAATGAATAATAAATAGTTTGACTTAAACTAGTTAAAGTTCAAATCTAACATTTTAAATTTTAACAATTTGACTATACATATAAAATTATAAATTATATTTTCAAAAATAAATTTTTAAAAAACATTTGAAATCATGTCCGAAATGGTCGTTAACGGTCACGAGCACAAACGTGTCGGGCCCATGGGCCATGCCGGGGTCATGCCTGCATGGCAGGCAGGCATGAATAGTATTATGTCTGACAAAATTTTGGACCGTATTGGTCTGATGTGATATATTGACATGTATAATTTTTTTATTTATTATTAATTAATTTTTAAGTAAAATCTTAATATAGTATTAGAATAAATTAAAAATTTAAAAGAGTTTTACAATGTTAAAATAGTTTTATATTACTGAACATAAAAAATAAAATTAAACTTGAAAACTTTTTTACTTGTTATTCATTGATCTTTAGACGAAGTTTTATGGTGTTTTCAAATCAATTTTGGAATGGTAAGTAATGATTCTACGATGAATGTTAGTGTCGAGTGAATGATATTTTTCGTGTATCAATTAAAGAGTTGAAAGTTAATGGTAAGTTGACATTTAATATAATTACGGTAAATTTAAGTTATATTGATATTTATATAGTGATGTGATTTAAATGTAAAATATAATTATTTTACGTTACACTCGTTATGACAAAATGCCGAGTGGTGAAAGAAGGGTACGGGAGAACCTTTTCTGAAAATCGTAAGATGACGCGACGACTACGCAGCGATGGTGATGACTACGCCAGCCGAGGAATGTTTGTGGTGGTGGTAATGTGGTAGGGTGGCGAAATATGCGGTTGTTCTTTATTTCTATTGAAACAAGCATGAGTTACGTTTTCTTCGGTTTTTTTTTATACTCTTAATAAGTATTTTTAATTTTACGATGATATTTATTTATTTTAATTAATTTTTATTATTATAAAAAATTACTTTTCTTCTTTCTTTCATTTCAAATTTTTTTTCTTAAAAATCATTTTTTTCACTTTTGAAGTACGAGAGCGAAATAAAAAATGAAGCTTTAATTTGTCATAAATTTTCATATTTATCTTTAACATGTATACATAAATTTCAAACTCATTTTATTAAGTTGTTTGTAAAAATATTTCATTATACATCTGTCATTAAAGTTACGTAATAAATTATATAATAAAATTCATATAAAGTTAGAAATAAAAAAAAAAGAAAAAGTTAAGAAGGGGCGACAAGTCGACAGTGTTTGGTGAAGCAAAATGGTAAGGTGGGGGAGGGGACGGGGCGGGGCGGCGAGTGCGCGTGACTGCACGTCGGATGAGGGGCTGGCCGACGGCGCGTGACTGCACGTCGGATGAGGGGCTGGCTGGCCGACGGCGCGTGACTGCACGTCGGATGAGGGGCTGGCCGACGGCGCGTGACTGCACGATTCTGCAAGGTTTGGTGAGTGGAAGGAACCTTTTTCTGCGTGGGTAAGGATAAGAAAAAGTGTTAAAATGTTTACTTAAATAAAATAGATATTGATATTTATTCTAAAGGACATAAGATTTAACAAAAAAATTTGTTACATTTTAGCTATTGATTTTTAAATAAAAAGTAATAATTAATAGAAGTTAGGTTAGGTTGAAACATTAATAAATAATAAATTATTATATAAATTAACTAATCATATAAGTATATTCAAATTTAAAGAAAAAATATTTTAAAAAATACATAAAAACTTATTCTCAAACACACCCTTATGTTATCTACGAGTCTTCCACGCGAGTTACTTTTTTGAAATTTTTTCTTGCGCTAAGCATTCTCAAACATACTTCATAAAAAGAAACACCGCACGTAAATTATATGGCAGTAGGTTCATCCGTCCATGTGTTTTTTTTTTCTTAAAACGATGAGTGATGAAATCTGTCGTCTTTCATCAATTAAACCACTTGAATGACTTACAATATTATGTGATGTGAACGGCTTTTCCCTAAAAGCAGGCTTGCAACGGTTTATGCAAAAGAATAAGCCCGCATTTTTCAGCCGCAACTCAAGTGATGGCTAATTTAGTTTAGTGTACATCAATTGCGAGTAGGTATTCTTTAAACAGAGTTTGCAGATTAATGTCTCGAGTGTTGTTTCATAGCTTGGCCTTCTGAAGCTCTAACTTTGCTATGGTTCCAAGATGGACTTCATCAGGGCCATCGGCGATTCTTAACGTCCGTGCAGTTGCCCACAAGTGTGCTAGAACGGTGTCTGACGACAGTCCAGCCGCTCCATGAACTTGCATTGCCATGTCAAGCACTTTCAGCGCCATATTCGGCGCAGATACCTGTGTAGGTCAGGATTTTAATAACTTGTATTTTTCCAATCTTGGTCGTCATCGAGTTTGTATTAAGATCTAAATCCTCACCAAAATTTCGGTCACTGTAAGGGTATATTATAGGTTCATGGACAATTTCATACCTTTGCCATGGCAAGTGTTCCTCGAGCTTTCTTGTTCCCAAACCGATCAAGCTGGTCTGCTGCCTCCAGAACTAGTAACCTTGTCTTCTCCAGCTCAATCCGACACTGAATGGAAATATGACGTAAAAATGACATGAATTCATGCACAACAAAGGACAATGAACTGGACTGCTGGAGCCATGAACGAAAACTCCATGACATTAAAAGACGCAAAAAATTTGTTTCTGAAGTGATTATGCTGTTATGGCATGGAATGATTCAAATCTTGTGTGAACACAAGAAAGTGGAATATATTCTGTCCAAGGTACATGTTAAAATTTTATCTTAAAACTAATTGACAATAAGTGGAATATATTCTATCAAGTCTAATTTATTTTTTACATTTATCAATGTAAGATTATTCTAACACTCCCTCTCATTTGTGACTTATTTTTAATTTTTTATACCTCCTACAAGTGGTGGATGTGCATGAATTGGACTAATATAAGATGATAAACAAGTTCCAATCATTCCACAAGAAAAGAATAACTTCAGTTCAACCAAGAAAAAGAAAAATGACTCAACCAAGACAAACTTCAAATAACCATTATGAAAAATGCTCTGAGACTTTAGAGATCCCTGGATGACATGACATCACTGAGAGCTGGAGAAAATTGGAAGAAAAATGGAATATATCTGAACCGGAATAACTTTTACAGAGCACATACAGTGTAACCGGAATAACTTTAAATATGTTATGCCAAACTTTTACTGGCACCTTGAAGGAATAAATCTTCTCTCTTGCTTTGGATAGGTTAATAGGTAATCTTTTATATAAAAAATGTAACTGGTTTAATATGGTTTCTGAAATATATCCTGCAGCCTTAACATCCAATTTCTTTGTGGTTCAATGACATGCTGTAACATTAGTTCAAAATGTCTACCGTCAACATCTAATGGAATTGGTTAAAAGATAAACCATATAAGGCAGTATTTTCTCAAAATTCTATTCTGTTTTTGAGCAACAGAACACTAGGTTCCCAATCTGCACATCAGACCTGGTATTCCTTGAGTTTCACTGATGTAGCTAATTATTGAAGAATGAGATTGATGAATAAAATATTGAATACATGTAAGGATTGAATTCAATACCTTAGCAAGGTCAGATAAAAACGATCCTTGCTCTGCAATAAGTTTTCCAAACACCCTCCTTTTAAGAGCCCTCTCTACCATCATCTGCATGCCACGTTCTGCAGCTCCTACAAGTCTCATGCAATGATGTAATCGCCCAGGCCCAAGCCTTCCCTGTACAAGTAAAGAAAGGACAATGACAAGTTTGTGGAACATATTAACATTTCACTCTTAAATTACAGAAACTCACTTGAGCAATCTCAAACCCCCGTCCTACTCCAAGAAGAATGTTACTCAATGGTACCTGCACATCTTGAAAAGAAATTTCTGCATGCCCATGGGGTGCATCATCAAATCCAAATACCATTAGTGGCCTCTTTACATGTACTCCTGGAGTTCTGATATCCACCAGAATCATGGATTGCTGTTTATGTTTAGCAGCACCAAAGTCTGTTTTCCCCTGAATATTCTAACCATTTAGATAGATAAACTGTGAAGTAATTCAAAGAAAATGTGATGATGCTCACCATGACTATCAGAATTCTACACCTGGGATCCATTGCTCCACTAGTCCACCATTTGCTTCCATTAATAATGTAGGAATCCCCATGCCTGTTAGGATCATACAAGGAATTACACTTTAGAAGGAACCTTGGAAATACACAAGCCACGAACATTAAAAATGGTCCTCGTAAAGTTGACAATTTCCCAAATCTTTCATAGATTATATAAGCTTATGACTGACTTCGAAGTTGCTACCAAAAAGGAAGATATACTGCAACACAGAAATTGTTGCTTAAGGGAAAAATGATATGGATGATCCTGAAATACAAGCATACCTCTTAATGGAGCATTCAATATTCGTAGCGTCAGAAGATGCAACCTGTGGTTCTGTCATTGCAAATCCTGATCGCATGGTACCTTTCAGTAGAGGAATAAGCCATTTTTCTTGCTGCTCGGCAGTGCCATATCTCAATAATACCTATGGCATACACCAATCAGTAGCCCAGAATCAAACCACAAAACAAAGTATAAACAACATAGAATATCTTATTGCTTTTGAAACTAACCATTACTAAGCACATTAACATGAAGGTTATGGTGGCATCAAGGGATTTTGTAAATTGTCAGGGTTGCTATTATCAACAACTGGCGATGGATAAATTAGACGTGAATAGACACGTACATTGTTTCATTGGGAGACTATGATATCATCATCAGTGTACAATGGCTCAGACCACTGGGGAATGTTATCCTCAATTTTGACATCTATTTCTGTTATCTCAATAATACCTATGGTAAGTCATACACTACTCAATAGCCCAGAATCAAACTACAAAATGTCAAGTATATACAACATAGAAGATACTATTGCTTTTGAAATTACTTATTACTAAGTGCGGTAAGATGAAGGTTACAGTGGCACCAGGGGATTTTGTAAATTGTCAGGGTGGTTGTTATCAACAATTGGCAGTGGATGAATTAGACGTGTACAATGGCTCAAATCACAGGAAGACGTCCTCAATTTTGAGATTTATTTCAAGGTTGTTTTATCTTCTTGAATGTGGTATCATTGGTAGGGCATTGGCTAGGTCCTCCTTACATGTACCTTTGGTTTTTCTAGATCCCCACACTATAAATAGATCGGGATTTTTTTTTTTATTTTAAAAAGATTTCCTAAATGACAGTGCTAAGAATGCAGCAAATGACAGTCATGTCTGATCGGTCAAAGCCAGTTCACACTCCAATGTTATCACTGATGTTTTGAATTAGTATGCTTAAGTTTCCATACAGCCTCTACCCTCCCACATTGGAGAGGCATTAAGCACCGCATCAAACTGAAGGACCCCAATAAAATCATCTCTAACAGACCCTATAGATACACACAGTTTCAGAAGAAGGAACCATAATTGAAGCAAGGCTTTGCAAGAAATGGTGCAAGTGAATTCTGCTTTCTTGCCTTGTTAGTTATTAAAAAAGGAGGGATTGGAGATTCAGTATTGATCAACAAGAGCGTTCAACAGTAACACAGAGAAGGATGTTTATCCATGACTTTATTGATGAGTTAGATGATTTGAGGTTAACCCTTTAGTTCTCCAAGTTAAATTTGAGAGTGAGTTACCAGATTGGAATGGCCAAAAAGACAACCCAAAAACAGTATTTTGAACTCATAATGATCACTATGAGTTCTTGGTAATACCATTTAAGTCATCAAATACCACATCTACATTTGAAGTTCTCGTGAATGCTATTTTTAGGCCAATATTAGCAAGAAAGGTATTGGTTTCTTTGACAATATCCTAATTTACAGCTCTAATTTGATGGACCATGCCCAACTTCTAAAGGGGTATAGAACCAACTCTTATCACATAAACCCTATGATAAAAAGTCGAAGTCCCAGTTATGGGTCCAAAGAATGACCTATCTGTGGCATGGAGTGAGAAAAGGAGGGTTGGAGTGGAGGTTGATCCTGAGAAGATTGAGGCTGTTAATCAGTAGCTAACACCCTCAAGTCTCGAAACATTGATGTTTCCAAAGAAGAAGAAGAAGAATTTTTTCTTCTTCCTACCTAAAGAATTTTTTCTTCTTCCTACCTAAAGAATTTTTTCTAGAACTTGAATAGAATGATTGGTTGGGAGGAGGATAATGGCTAAGTTTCCTCCTCCCTACCTAAAGAATTTTTTCTCTTAGACTCTTAAACCTAGTGTTCTGATACCTTATGTCAAATATAAGAGAAAGAAGAAGATTGTATTACTAACATAACATGGGGTCTCTAATTATTAAGGCTACATAACATATACAAGATAATTTTAACCAATGTGGAACTAAACCCAAACACACCTAAACCCTAATATAATATTTACTTTAACAAAGAATATAGCATATTGAAGGCATTATCATGCAAACCAAACAAAGCAGAAAATATTAAATCAAATTCACTAAAACAAGAACAATTCATAGAACTCAGAAAAAACAGCATAATCCAGTAATCCAGAGGAACAGAAAGCAAACACCAAATTAGGTTTGTTTGCTATGAGAACTATTTATTAACAATATGTTTTGTGGTTTACCTCCATGTTTCCAGTGTCCGGTGCACCACAGTTGAAAACCTGGGGAGCCCAAACTGAACGACCCATAACATCACATAGATATCCATATTCTAGGTTGGAAAGCCCTGCACCCAGTAAGTTATCCTTCTCATTTTCAAACAGGAGTTCATCCTTTACATTGAAAAGTAGTTTTTTGGCTCTAGCAGCACTATCTTTCTGCAGGAGAAATCACAAATTCATTATGAAATTACCTTATCCAGTAGAATACCTTATCAAAATATAAGGCATTTCTCTTATTTGAAAAGCAAGCAAGAATTTAATTGTTTAAAAGAAAAAATTCAAGGTCATCGGAGCTTACAGGAATCCATAAGTTCCATAAGCCTTCTCTTTTTGCTAAATGCTTTAATTTCTCTTCTTGGGGATGGACTGTCCATCGAGAATCCGATTGAGCAAGTCTGTAAAACTCATTTTCCATAGGGTAGATGTGATCTTCCATGAATTTGATTAATTTTCTTCTGAGCTCCAAAATTTTGGGACTTGGAACAAAATGCCCATTTGCTTTTCCTGACCAACTTTTATTGGAACACTTCCTCTCATTCTGCTTATGATCAT
The DNA here is from genome assembly GCA_024699675.1 of Amphibolis antarctica. NCBI lineage: Eukaryota > Viridiplantae > Streptophyta > Magnoliopsida > Alismatales > Cymodoceaceae > Amphibolis > Amphibolis antarctica. The sequence goes on from JAMKPZ010000331.1 coordinate 16,139, forward strand.
CTGAAGGCAAATAACCTGATCCATTATTTCAAGAGCATTGGCATCATTATCAGGTCATCTATTTCACAAAATAGTCTGCTTGCATTTCAGCAGAGAAACATCTAGTCAAATCCATGTCGAAAAACCCTTGTGTTAGAAGTTTTATAATAAAGTTACGTAAGGATTTGCTTGAGCACAAAATTACCAAAAAAGGTTCACATATGATAAATAACCGTGTATGGTTACCACATTGGCTTCTCAGTTCACCATTCATCACCATATTCGCCAACTCTTTGTGTGTAGCACTGTACTGTATCTCCCAATAGACTGTAGATAATGTACATACAAGAATCTTGCACCATCTTAATGAAAATATTGTGATTATAGCTTCAGAACTAGCTCTCCATTGATCCTCGCAGTTTTCAATAAAGCTATCTACATTGGATTTTCAATTTATTGAACTCTTTTACCCTATACCATGCTCTCCTTGGAGCCCATTCACAACAAAAGACAGATGCATATGGGATAGACAAGAATATTTCAATAATTCAGATACAAACTGATTTCAGATCTTTAATAGAATGGCATGTCTAAGATGTAACAAAAGATTCTTATTGATATAACATAAAAATGAGTATTTGCTTGGACGAAAATGTAGAGGTAGCATAAAGTGGTAATGCACAAAATAGCATACTCAATGGAGGTTTGTCAGGAAGGACTGACTCCCGGTTAATAAATTCCCAGGCTGAATCAATAAGGTAGTTGGCTAGTTTTCCAGCATATTGAGCAGGAGCACCACCTGAAGCATTACCCTATTTTTCAGAATGGAAGGTAATCTATTAGAGAAGAAACCTCATCTAAAAATGTGAATGATAATTTTCAGTAATTATGATTTGTATGAAAGGGAAAAGAGTACCCTAATCCATCTGTCAAAAACCCCTGCATAGATAGATGCACCACGAAACAAAGAAAAGGCAACATAGAACTTCCAATCAGCAACTGGCCATTGCTTTCCCTAATTCATAGAATAAGTTTGAATGCAAATTAAAATTGCATCATCTAATTTCCAAAGTTGGGAATAGATGTTTAGGATCTTTATACAAGAGACAACAAAGAGGCCAGAGCTTACAACTGCAGAACAGTATTCAGCAAGGTATTCCGCTAGAGTAGGAATTCCCTCTGGAATGCAAGTATATTCAAAACCAGCCACACATCCTGTGTCTTGTAGTCTTGTATCTACAATGTATTGCTGCCATGGATATCAAAAATTAATTTTAACATGTCCAAATAAAAATCCTGAATGAGATTTTAGTTCAAAAGGTTTTGAAGTAGTTTCAGGCACTCTCTATATGAAATTGGTAAAAGGAACAAATTAAAGTGCCAAAGGACACCTTATGTTAAAAAAATGCAAAAACAAAAGAATGGGAAATTGTAGAAAGTAGAATATGAAAGGAGTAGAGAATACCAAGCTGCTGTACCCAACATCACACATCTGATTCCCAAGTGTAGATAGCTCCCAATCAAGAATGCCAATCACCCGATCCTACAACATGACAAAGAGAGGGTTTGATACATCTCAAAAAATGAAAGAGAAAGAGAATTCCCTCACTTTTCCAATTGTTTAAATCTTAATTCCCTCACTTTCCCTATCCATTCATTGAGATTTCAACAAAACTCATTGTATGTTTTAATTGAGAAATTAATATGTTTAATTATTTCAATATTTTATATATCAATTAATTATTTACATATCATCAATGTTAATATTAATATTATAACATATTTATATAATTCAAAATATTAATATCATAATATAATTATAATATTTAATTATTAATAATACAATATTAACATATGGCATTACATTCCAAGGTAGGGTCACATGAGTATATATATAGATATTCAATAACCCATTTACAAAGAACAATATATATAACCCTATATCTAACACTCTCCCTCAAATTGAAGCTTATATATCAAACATATCCAACTTTGTACATAGATATTTAAATACTCCCACATATCATATGAAGTAGTGACCATGCCTGGGAGGTAAGAGGATAGGAAGACTTGGTAGCAATACATGCCTACTATAGTTTGCCAAATTTTTTCCAACACCTCTCTGAACAGTAGCCTGTCTTACAACAATGCTAGCAACACAACAAGTCAATTATAACAAGAAGAAGCAACCATGGCAGATTAATCCATAAACAAAGATTGAGTCATCCTTGAAGTCCTCATGACCTTTATAAAGGTCTCTTCCAAGTTTGACATTTGATCAACTCTAAGAATTTGTCTTCTAATCTACGAAAAGATTTCTTGATTTAAACTCAACATATACGTTGCAACAGCTAACTCCTTATATTGGCGTCTTTCGGAAATATCGACAACCAAGGGCTAATATATATCTTGAAGAGTTTGATTACCTTATTTGAGCATGAATAACTGCCCATACACCCAGAAAATCTTTGTAATATTCTTTTCATACCAATAAGTTTTTTCTTAATGAAGTTTAAATTTTTTTAAGAGACATCATTGAAACATCACACACAACAAATGGTTCCATACTAACAAGCATTCAGGGAATAATAACATCATCTACTAACCAATTAGCATATGTGGAGTCTTTTGCATTAGACAAATCATTAGTGAGGTGATGCAACTTGCAATGAGCAATCACAATCATTTCAAAACCGTGTCTATTGCATGTAATTCTTCTCGTTTAACTTTTCTGAAGTGGGAGCAAGGATTTTAATAAGGGGATCACAGGTGACCATTTCTGGAGTCCACTACAAGAAAAAAACACCAAAGAGACTTTGTCTTCCTAGTTGAAAGTTGAAGAATGAGCAGCATATTCGTTCAATGGCAAACAATAATATTACTACATTGTTAACATCAATAATACAATAATATTACTAATATGAATATATTATTATCAATAAATATAACATTTTATGATAGTAATGTAATATAATATAACTAATGTAATGTAGTAAAAAAAAATTAATGCATTAATAATTAAAACAAAACCTACATTATATTATTACCAATGTTAATATAATATTATATTAATAATAATATAATATTAAGATTATAAATAATATATGTATATCTATGACATTAATATTAATATTAATATAATATAACATTTTACAAAAAATAATGATGTTTATTTAATTAATTTTGAATTTACAATTAACATAAAATTATCTAATTTCTTTAAAATTATTAAACATGCACAAACACCTTTTTTTAATTTCCTTGAATTCCTAGATAGGTACAAATATCAAGAAAGTCGATAAACAAGAAACTACTTTCTAGAACTTTTTAATTCCTACAAATTTTCTTTGACTCTTGTCAATCTCTAAATCCACCTTTTTGTGCATAAATTGACCCAAAATCTCAAATTTTGTGATATTTACCTATTTACACAAACACAAAAAATTCTTGTAATAATGAACTTAAGAAAATTTATCTTGTTTTCCTTGAATACCTTTTTATTTGTATTGCTTGCATTTATTTAAAGGGTAACCCCTAACAATACGGTAAAGTTGTTCATTACGACTTTAAGGTCATGGGCTTAAATTGTAGGAAACAATCTCTTCATTTAAAGAGGTAAAGCTAGATGTAATTAGACCCTTCCTAGAGCTCACAATGGTAGGAGTCTTGTACACTGGGTTGCCCTTTTATTTATATTTATCTAGTTTTATTCGATTTTCTTGTTTACTCTTCTTGCTTGGTTTTCCTAGTTATTCTCAAACTCAAAGAGACCTATGGTAATATATTTAGATGTTTTATTTGGTTCTCCTTAGTTTACTTTTTCTTGAGTGATGGATGGTTTTCCTTATTTACAATCTTACACATTCCTGGTAATCTATGTGCTCACTAAATGGCATGCAACCATGTGTATCAAGTACAAGCAACAAAGATTTTCTGTGATTCAGAAAGTACAAGAAAGAACTAAAAAAGAGCAGAAAGAAAGTATATAAGTTGAATGTTAAAGTTTAACACACTAAGATACAAACCTCCACGGCATGGAAGACTAGATTATCAATGCGGAAGTCACCATGGACAAGACCAGTTCCTGAAACTGAGGAAGAATCTTCAGAAGGAATATGCTCTTTTAACCAGCTTGCTAAATCTAGCATCTTGGGGTTCCTTTCAGGCTTCCCTTCACCTGTCGAGGAAATATATTGTCTTGCCCATCTTTCCACCTACATAATGAGCTTTGTGACATTATTTAAGATTGTTACACACACACACGCATGATCCTCATCATCTGTGGTTAATTGCAGCTGATTTTGCGAGGGGATTTACAGTCACCCTGTCATGTTCCAGATTTCTTTTTGCTGTTTCAGTTCTTTTATCTTTTGGTTGTTTTTAGTTCTTTTATTGCTGATGTAACCATTGTAAATACAAGTATAAATACATGTGGGGACATCTTGGATCCCCAAGTGATATGTGCCATCTATACTCTTGACGTGAAAACATGACCTGTCTACTAAAATTCCTTTCGGTATACCGAAAGGTTAGGAGGTCCACCTCTTGTTCTACTGGGTGGATCACCATCGATGCTTGAGTTTGAAGTTACATTCCAACTGTAGGAACATAACACATCCCCTCTGTACAAGAGGGTGGACAGCAATTTTCCTTTCACAAGATTCAGCTGTAGTTAACCCCAGCTAAACATTAGCATGTGTGTAGATATAGATATCCACCTTAACAAAAGTTCATAGAATTCTCACCTCCAAAACATAATAACATTCAGTCAGATAAAAGGCATGGCTTTGTATTTATAGAATAAACTAAATATGAAAAAGAAGACATGTAATAAAGATGCCAAACTATGACAATGCAGGTCAGGATCACAGCACCCTCTTCACAAGGTTGGCGGCTACATGTGTTATCCAAAGAGAAACCATATTCAGACGCATTACTATCATACATGAAATGATATATTGGCATTGATCATCAAAATTTAATCAAGGCAAACTTAAATGCCATAAATAGCTAATATTACCTTAGAAATGAAATAGAAAACAAACTTACTTGTCTCTTGCAATAGTTATCCCTCCTGCCAAAGTTACGTAACCCTAGAGAGTCAACATTAACCTTGTGCAGAGATGCTAAAGTCTTTGCAGTTTCCTGGTATATGGCTCGCCTCCTTCCAGGAGCAAGCCCCTAAAGACAAAAGAAGAGCACTGTGATTCAAAGCCTACAAAAATGGTAGGAGGAAAATATGTTTCTGATGATATAACACTAAGATAGTGAAATACAAAATCAAAAAAAATGATAACAATGTTAATACTTATATATGGGTTATTGAGGTAGAATTTTTGTACGAAGCATATTGAAAAGGAGGCCCTTAGATAACAATGTTAATGCTTATATGGGTTATTGAGGTGGAATTTTTGTATGAAGCATATTCAAAAGTAGGTCCTTACGGGGAGCTTGTTATCTACAAATATCCTTCCATTTAAGTATTCCATGATGTAAAAGGGTGTCCCAATAATGCTTGGATCAGTGCATAAGCAAAACACTGTTGGAACAGGTACATCTGTATGCAGACATAATGCCTGAAGGACCTGTAACAAATCATTTAATTATTAAAGATAGGAGGTTTCCAATCAAATCATCATCATCAACAACACATGTAGATCAGATTCGTGATTCATGCAAATAAATAATGAAAATTATTATCAAAAATTACAGAGCAATATTTCTATAATATGCAATAAAACTACAGCATTACACTTTCGCATCAGTTTGACTTGATACTCTAGTCTATGTTTTTTCAAGTTCTGCATTCACGGGCAATAGAAAATCTGATCCCTCAACTGAAGTGATAGTTGAATACTGAATTAAAATGCTTTGTCCAGTACCAGTCAACAACTGTCCATGCGACTACTCCCATCCCTAGCCTAGATGTATTGCATTCCACCATAAACTCTTTGGATTAATTAGGTAAAGCTAACACAAGGATACAAGTAAGTGCTTCCTTAAGAGTTGAGAAAGCTGACTCCATTGAACTACTCTACTAGAAATTGTTTTTTCTTTAAGGCTACATTTAATGGTTGCACTCTTTTACTAAAATTTTTGACGAACCTACAATAATAACTTATTAGCCCTAAAAAGTTATGCAATCCATTGACACCTTGTAGCACCAGCCAATCCAAAATGACTCTTACTTTTTCCTCCTCCATTTGCACTTCATTTTAACTAACTATATGTCCAAAATAAGCACTGTTGTTTATTGTGAACTTAGATTTACTCCTTTTCGCATAAAACTTGTGCACCACCAACACTATTAACACAATCTCCAAATGTTGCACTCATACATGGTACTATATACCAAGATATTATCAAAGAAAACTAACACGAACCTCTCCTCAGACAACCCTCTGGCTCGTCAAACATAGGCTGGAATGGCTGTAACAATGCTGAAATTTCTGACTACAACTCATGCTGACCTCCCTTTTCCTCTTCCTACCGATCTTCCTGCACAAATGCCATATCAACAATTTGTTTTGCATCTTACACAATTTCTTCAACCCCAACCAACTGCAACTCTTCTGCTAGTGTCCCCTTTGACATAACTATATTCCCCTTATAATTGAATTGGCATGTCAAATTTTGATAGTTAAGCACCACATCTCCCCTTGGATTTAACCAACACACTCCTATGGAACTATATACAAATCTAAATGGATTGGAATCCCCTCCACGAAGACTTTCACCTTCAAGCAAAATCCATCACATCTTACATAATACCCTAACACAAGTCGTACCTAAGTCCTTTTCAGGCACTAATGGGCAACTTTAGAAACTTGAGCACCTCGCAAAGTTATGAGTGCTCACTGGATCCAAATCCAACAAGATATCTCCTGCACATTTTCCTTTCAAATGAATTGTTTTTGGATTGTCATCCCCTGTTAACACATGTAGGGAGAGCTGCATTGGTTCCCCATAGTCACCTTCCCTCACCTTCTTGATGAAACTCTTTCAGCTCGAACCCCTTTTCTTCCTCAAACTCAAACCCCTTTTCTTCCTCAAACTCAAACCCCTGCAACAGGCATAGAGAGCGGTTCTAGCTGACGTGTTCTCAATGGAACTTTTCATCGCAGTGGAAGCAAAGTCTAAGCTCCCTCTTCTACTGTTTGTCTTCCCGACTTAGCTTTGCCACCCAAATTCCCTTGGATGAGCCTTCATTGCTGCTGCTCATCCTATATGACAATGGCATCGTTTGTCTAGGCATTTTAGAAAGGTGGGTTAAGTTTTACGATTTACGATAAAAATGTAATGATATTAGTTTGATTTTATGAATAGTAAAAAAATATAAAAGTTATTTAGTAAATGATATTGTAAAACGTTATGATATATAATGAAAAACGTAATTGCATGGTAATAAACGTTTAGACAAATGATACCAATGTTGGCATTCTACCAACAGAAATATGCTAGTTGCTCCCTTCTTTATTTCCTGGTCTGTCGTCACCTGAGAACGCTGCTCATCCTATATGACAATGGCATCGTTTGTCTAGGCATTTTAGAAAGGTAGGTTAAGTTTTACAATTTACGATAAAAATGTAATGATATTAGTTTGATTTTATGAATAGTAAAAAAATATAAAAGTTATTTAGTAAATGATACTGTAAAACGTTACGATACATAATGAAAAACGCAATTGCATGGTAATAAACGTTTATACAAATGATACCAATGTTGGCATTCTACCAACAGAAATATGCTAGTTGCTCCCTTCTTTATTTCCTGGTCTGTCGTCACCTGAGAACCATGGGTTGTCTTGTAGTGTGTTGAGCAGAGTTACCCGTGTTCCACTGAGCCCTAAAGCCCTCTTCCACAGTATCGCACCAGCCCCAAAACCGCCACCTCCCAGTCCCATCACCAGGTTCATCTTCCACTGCGCCCGAACTTCAAGCATCTCCGGGACTGAGACCACTGCTGTCAGGTTCGTTGGTTGAAAGCATTGCACATCATACTGAAGGTCCCCCCCTAACCTGCTCAAAAAACATTCGGGCAAGGTATTCTCCTAAAGTCCCCTGATTCCGACTAACCTCCTCCGCGACTCCCCATCTCTCCCGATCCAACGTGCTTGTCGTTCGCCCGACTAACATCCTCCTTAAGGACAGCCCGTTACAGTTTGAATATAGGTGAACGCAAAAATTACCATTATCACAAAAAAAAAAAAAAAAACCGTAAAACGAACCAAATTAATGTAAGAGAAGAAAACAATCTAAAAGATGTACCATCTAGGGCTCAACAATTAGCAAGCGCACATCGACGAACCTGAAATTCCCTCTCGACGGCGTGGGCGGAAGCCAGCAATTTGCCGGGTGGCTTCTTCCTGAGCACATACCTCTTAACAACTCCACCGCCAGGCTCGCCAACCGCAGTCTCCAGAAGGAACGTCGGATTCGACTGCCCGTGCCCGAACTACGAGAAGCAGAAACCAAAATTCACACCTCTACTTACAATATAGAAAAGCAAACGCAGGAGAGTTTGGTTGGATCATCATCATCATCCCATGACCGTACCTGGGCGATGGTGAAACTGGAGGGCGAAGAAGGGAACCCGGGGACGTGGCAGCGGGCGTAGCGGAGGAGCGCGGCCTCGTCGAATTGGTGCGCGGGCTGCACTGGCTTGAGGAGATCGGAGACGAGATTCGCCATCTAATTGGAGGAATGGGGGAAGAAGAAAAACCGCATTTGAATAGTGGAATTGGGGGAGAAGAAGCAAGAGTGGAATTGATCAAAGGAGAGACTCGCCATCGAATTGGAGGGGAAGACGCAAACCTGCACTCGAACGGTGGAATGATAAGAAAACCATATGTAAATCTTGTCGTGTCGGTACATACTACCAGTAGGTCAGCTTAGACATGATCTGTGATACGAAAAAATACTATTTGTATCAGTTAATAACACGAATTTGACTAATACAATTCTTCTTAAGACCCGACGTTGTGACACAACAGTTGGCTCAATGACCGGGTAGCTGATTCAAGACTTGACGGTCTATCTCCCCTGTCAGCTGCACGACTCGTTTACGGTTCACCCCCCTCTCACCCACACGACCATTCAACCCGCGGTCCCTGCCAGCCCACATGGCCTTCCACAGCTCTGCCCTTCTGACCTTCCCCCTCGGGCGGGAAGGCAAGACTCGGCACTGTGAGCTGGCTTCCAACCTGACCTAACAATTGACCCAATGACTCGGTTGCCGGCCCAGGCATAGTTCCCCAACCCACCTGCCTGTGCATACGATCGTTCAAGTGTTCAACTATCAATATTTAAATTTAATTTAACATTCAAGTATTCAACAACTTAATAAATAAGACAATCATACAACAATGTATATAATTAAATTAAATTTTTATTTATTAATGATTACGTATTTTATATTTACATTATTACAAATTTACAATTACATTTAAATAAATTTTACAACAAAATTAAATTACATTTTTTAAAAATTACAAAATAAAAAATAAAAATAAAAATATTTTAATTATAAAATATTTAAGTTTGTAAGTTACTCGGTAAAATCTTCAATTTCATCTTGTTCATGAAATGCAGCTATTATATTTTCTTTAACATACATTAATGCTTCTATTATATTTTCTTTAACTTTACATCTTCGGTCATCAAGCACGTTGCTACTCATACTAAAAACATGTTCACAAGCTACTAAAGACACTGGAATTGTTAATAAATCATTTGCCATTATTGATAATATTGGTAAAATCAGTGATTGTTGCCTCCACCAATCTAAAACATCAAACGTATTTAAGTTAAAATGTTGAGTAAATAATAATGATTGGTGATTCGTTGCATTAAAAGTAATTAATTCTTATCTAGATAATATATGATTATAATTATATGATGATGATGTTGGAATATCTTCGTCAAATCTTAGATCTTATAAAAATGCCCAAGAATCTAAAAATGGTCCAACATTTGATTCTGGTATTGTGGACATTGGTGGAGGAGAATGTTCTATTCTTAATCCATATCTTTGTATGTATAAATCAAACATTTAATTTAATTGTTCTTCTATTGTACTAACATTTAATCCTAAATCTACACCTAAACTCATTTGTATTCTCCTAATTAATTTACTAACATATCTTATTTTACACCTAGGATCTAAGCATGCATTCAAAATATATAATATAGGGATTTCATTCCAATATTTTAAAATTTTTTGTTTTATGTTATTTACTATTGGTTCGAAAAATGAATATACCTCATATTTATTAAAAACTTGTGAAATATCATATAAATGATGTAACACATAGACAGATGTAGAATAATAAATTCCTGATAATCTAACCGTTGCATCATAAAAATGTTTTAAAAATTCAACAAAATATTTTACAATTTTAAAATCATCCTCAGTTAATTGTTTTTGATAATCATCACAATGATAACGATTATACAAAAACATTATTAGAATTTCATATGGTAATACACTTTCTAACATTAAATATAATGAATTCCACCTATGTTGAACATTTAAAAAGAATTTTTTATGCAGCATTTCAAAAGTATCACATGTTTCATCAAATTATTGTTACCGTTTTCTTGAACTAGTTATAAAACTTACAGCATCCCTAATAAGTTCAATATAAATTTCAATTTCTTTTACACCTGATTGTACAATAATATTAATTATGTGACACATACATCTTTGGTGAAATAATTTAAAACCATTTGGTGGACTTATTCTAGTTTTAAACATTGGTATTGTTGCAGTATTATTAGTTACATTATCAAAAGTTATACTACCTATTTTATTTCTAATTCCATATAAATCAAAAATTTTCATAATATTTGCAAAAATTGTTTCAGCAGTATGTGGATGTTGAATTTTTCTAAATCTTATTAATCTTTTTTGTAAAGTCCAATTTTGATCAATATAATGTGCAGTTACAGCTATGTACCTATCCTTAGTTCTACCTGATCAAATATCTGAAGTGCATGCTATACATGTCATTATTGTACTTATAACATTAATAAGTTGTAATCTAAGCTTATTAAATGAATTCATAATATTTGACCTAATAGTATTTTTAGATATATGTTTATATTATAGACAATATGTTTTACTAATATAATTATCAAAATATTTATTTCCTCCAAAACTTAATGGTAAATCTTTTAAACAAATAAATCTAACATGCAAGTCTCTAGCCCTTTCAGAATCATAAGTCCATGAATTAACACTACCCTCTGGAGTAAAAGAAAGTTGGGTTTAAATTATTTTATCCTTATTCCTATTTTCACATGTACTAATATGCCTAGTTAAATGACCTGTACCGCCAGACGTTTTGCAAGAGAAGTTAGTGTTACAGATGTTGCAGAAGTCTCATTCCTCTTATGTGTCATTTGTTATAGTTTTCATCATGATTATGTACTTTGACCAGATGGAAGCTCTCTTCCGAGACTTCCTCGGCGGCACAGTTGAAGTTGAAGTTCCAGTAGTCTCCATTGACGGTATTACTTCAGCTTCAGGAAAGTTTTGTTAAGGATATCTGTAGCCTCCAGAACTTTGGCCTTGGTAGTGCGCCATTGTTTGTGACTTGAGTGAGAAAATTTGAGAAATTGAGAATTGAGATTAGAGTTTGGAGAATTTGGAGTGAAGGAGATGAAGAGTGAGTTGGGTGAAAAATAAAATCTAACTCCCTCAATTTATAGAGAAAAGTTGATTGAGCCATTGAGGCGGAAGCTGATCGTTTCACCCGGTAGTTGGTTGCTTGTTGGGCAGAAGCGGGCCGCCCGTTGCGAGGAATTGGGCCGCCCGTTGCGCGGAATTGGGCCGCCCGTTGGGCGAAAGCGTGTCGACCATTGCTGCATCGGCACATTCCACCTTGCACCTTCTGCGACATTTCACCTCGGCTGCCGGCCCAATGACTCGGAAGCCATTACCCCCGCCGGCCAGACAACCCGTTTTGCCTCCTCTTGCGCACACGACCGTTCACCCCACCAGCCGCACAACCCGACAGCCGGCGCAATGACCCGGTGACCCATCCCCCTGCTAGCGACATGACTCGTTTAGCCCCCTCCCGCGCACCAACGCACGTGACCGTTCATCTCGGCTACCGGCCTAATGACCTGGCGGCTAGTCCCCTCGTCGGCCACACAACCCGTTCTGCCTCTTCTTGCGCACACGACCGGTCGCACAACTCGACGGTCGGCCCCACAACCCGGTGGCCAGCCCAGTGACCTGGTGGCCTATCCCCCCCACACAACACGACGACCTATCCTATGTTGGGCTGAGCTGTGTCTATTTTGTACTAGAATTTGTGCTATGCTAGCACGACACGAACTACTTGAGGGTCTGACCTAGGCACGACCCACAGCAAGAAAAATTTTCGTACCGTGTTGTTAACCGACACGACCCATTGACAACTCTAAAGCCACCCCTTGTCGCACGTTTGGATGGGATTTCAACTACTTTCATTTGAATTTTTGTGAAAAATAGAGTAACATGATAAGAACAGAATTTAATCAATGAGGTATCTACGATGAAATGTAACGGGAAAAGAATCGCATATAACGATCTTTTAATTAGGTATCTATGATGGTAAGGATTGCATCTATGAAATACATACGAGACACCATTCCATGCGATAAATATATTCTCTTTTTAGATTAAATTATTTTCAATAGAAATTTTCCATGCAAAATCGGTATATTGACATTCCTGCTTTACTCTTGTCAAATGGATTAAAGGCCGGGACGCCTGTTTTATGACGATACTTCCCTTAGCCCCTCTCAGGGCTAGTCCACGTACGCTGGCTAACAACAAATTAATCACGTAGGAGCACAGGTAGGGTATTTTCACGCTTAAAAATAACTTAGCTTGGGAAAATGAGACAAGTAATATATGCGACAGATAAAAGTATAATGCCTGATCCCTAGTGAACGCCTCCGCGTTTTTATTCGCTAAAAACTAAAATTTACGATTCACGATACAACTCATTCTTGCTATTGTCTCGCATTATATATAGACATGCACACTGCCGGCCGTGGCAGATGTCATTCATTTTCACTGACACTCGCATTAATGGGGGTCATCATTGGCCAACGGCACAGTCTTCACCTGAAATAACAAGATTATAAACAATAATCATAAATACTAGATCAACTGTTTATTTTAAAATCTAAACAAGCATTCAATGGAAAAAATACATGTTTTTTACAATAATCATAACCCAAACAAGAATAACAATAGAGGTGATTTTACAGATGAATCAAATATTTTAAACTCAAATAAGAAATCGATGGAAAAAAGATAATTTTTCACGATCAATCATAAAAAATAAAGATGATTTTACACATCGATCGACAAATCATAAAAAATGAAGAAGGACAGGAAGGACAAAAATCTAAAAAAATGAAGAAAGACTTCAAGTTGAGAAAGAGTGAGATAAGAAAGGTGACGACAATAATGAAAGCAAGAAGAGAGATGACAAGAAACAATGAAGAGGAACCGATGACAATAAGTAACAAAGAAAAGACACTATGATGACAACAACAAGTAACAAAGAAGAGGCACTGTGACGACAACAATAAGATAACAATCAACTATAAGAAGAAGCAAGATTAAGGGATGTTGCGTGCATGCATGCATAAGGTGTGTCCAAAGTGAATTCCCACTTACTTTATATGGATACCATCCAATTCTATCATGGAATTGAATTTCATCAAAAAAGATTCCCACACAAATGTCTAAATTACACAAAATTCAATTCTACTCAATTCCGTAGACACTAACTCCCCTAATTCCCAAATCAGAATACAGAAATCACAACAAAGTAAAAGCTATGAAAGTCTTTTTGAAAACAAGTACATAAAGTTGTGCACTTACCATTGCCAAAGGACAACAGAGTATTACTGCATCACCAATTAAAGAACGTAGATATGGACTATCATGAAACAATCGAGCTTACCACTTCACGGAACTTCAATATATAAAACATCTCAAGATAGCGTCGGGTTTCACGCCTTTCCAGCTTTGAGGCATGCTTCCAAAAACTATAAACCCCAGCTAATGTCATTAGCCTTTCCGAATAGATCTTCCATGTATACCTACACATTTGCAAACGCAATGGGGAAGACCTGTTACTTATAAAACATAAATTAATAACATAGAAACATATCCGACTTGTAATGAACTGCATTAATTAAAACCTCTCATAGATACGACGCAGCCCTCCCTTAGACATTTTTTCCCAATGATTGGGATCTTCCCTGCATTTTTCAAAAAACCCAACCAAGGTATTGGTAGATTGTTCAGGATGGTAAGGATCTATATGAAACCCCGATATTCCATGCTCGATGATCTCAGCTGGGCCACCATGCTTAGTCGCAAACGTTGGAAGACCACAAGTCATGGCCTCCACAACTGTGAGCCCAAATGCTTCGTATAAGGCAGGCTGCAAAGAAAGGAGAAATAGGTTTTATGAATTACGATGGGAAATGTCACAGAAATGACTGCAAAGAGACATTTGTTTCAATTTTCAAGTCATGGTTTCACCATCTTACTGCAATTACTAATGAAAAATGTCTAACAACCCTTTGAACAAACATTACCTGCACAAAAGCACCCTTTGTGTCTGCAATGTAACGATAAAGCTCACCATTCCGTGCCCTGTTTGTCTGAGCAGATATCCAGCGGAACTGGCCACCTAGGCTGTACGTTTTCATGAGTTCATGCATCTTCTCTATTTCCGTGATCTCCTCTCTGTCATTTGATTTTTTCACGTCATTGTAGCCCGCAACAACAACAAGATTTACCAGCTCCCTTAGACGGGTACTTTTTGCAAACAATTCAACAAGTCCAGTTATATTTTTGACCTTGTCAAGCCTTGCCATGGAGAAAATAATGGGCTTCGACTTATCATCCAGACTACCACTGCAACAAGATAAACAAATGAGAGCATGTATCATAGTTTTATAGGGTGAGGTGAGGGAGTAGAAAATAACTTAATGACCAATGATTTACATGTGTTCTTCATTTTGATCTGGATTGTATAGAAGATTTTCAATTGAACCATGAAGAGAAGTAAGCCTCATCTCTTTTTCTGAGTATGGAAAGTAAATAGCCATGTCTGCCCCAGGAGAAACTATGTTGAACTTGGGATCAAAAACGTCAATGCCATGAACCACCCTGTAGAGTCCAGGAAGGGTAAACGCAGTATGGCTCTCATACTGCCCAACAGTATGCTTGCTGAGATGAAATACACAAAACGTTAGATACATGATGAGTGACATGTAAAACTTAGACAAATCATAATCAATAGAAAATTGTTCACACTGAAAAAATATACTAACATTACTCTATGCCAACATTTTTACATTCAGATGAGTTGTGGTACTTGAGAATTGAGACAACCTCCTGTATAATGATAAGAATGCTACACAACTTCAAATGATTGTCTAAACTTGTCAAACAAAAGCATCTTCATTTTATTTCAATAGTTCAAATAACAGGAATTTGATGCATAAAATATAAGTTCCAGACAAATTCAATCTGAAATTGTAGTCCTAGACAATGAAAACGTAGGTCCATAAATGGTATGCCTACTAGAAATCTCTCCAATATTAGACAAATTTCCTTTCTAGACATGCCTAATTCAGGAACATATATCTCAAACTAGGATGCACAAGCCACAGATGTTTAGAAACCAGCATTGCATGGAAATGCTTTATTTATCATACTTTTTAATAGAAAAAACAAGCATTTTAAAAAAATATATATAACAAACCAACATTAACATGAATAGTTACCATTTAATTGCAAAATTCATTGCATGTACAAGCATATCTGAATCAGTTATGAAAAACAAGGATTATGTACGTGCACGTCATGCATTATCAGGCTATCAACTTTACTTGACGATGACATTTTATGAATTCAGATTTACTTGATGATTATCAGTCAATCAAAGTGAGAAGAAGAAAAACATAATCAGAAGCTGCTGCATCAAATGCCACATGTTCATATACTGGACATTTTGCAGCACAGCCCAGCAGTGAGTTGCTTGTTTTGTGCAAATCAATACATTTTTGCCAACAAATATTGCTGTAAGTATACTCATACATCTGTATATCATCTGCATATTTAAAATCACATTATATGTGTGTGTGTGTGGCAACCATACTTCTGTTTTTACTTTAAACCAAAACCAGATAAGCAATCATTGAAAGCATAAGACACATTATAGCTTCCAATGATAAATGAGAAAACAGATGCATGTACCTTCCCGCAATCTCTTGGTAGGTACTGGTAATTATAAAGTCTGCATTGTTCATTGCAATTAAATCTGCAGTAAACTGACAAGAAAAGTGATATTTGTCATCATACTCCTTCCAATATATATCTGAATCCGGATATTTTGTTTTCTCCAGAGCATGTGCAATGGTACACTGCAGCAGAAAATCGCAGAACAAATCAAAAAAATCTCACATGTACCATATAAAAATGGTTTGAAGTAGGTTTGTAATGAAAATGATATGACATCAACCTGAGTGATTCCTAGCTTGTAAGATAGCAAGGATGCAACGAGATTTCCATCACTGTAATTCCCAATGATAAAATCAGGTGTTCCTTGCAGCTCTGCAGATATTTCACTTGCAGCATCCTGGTCATGAGAGAAAGAACATTACAGAAAATTATCAAGGAATATGCTAACTTAAATATGAAATTTGAAGAACACGGAATACTTTAATAAGTTCTGCTTCGTAAAGCCATGCAATGCTATAATCATTGTGGGAACTCTAGAAAAACTACATGTGAAAATAAATAAATGACTGGAAGAGTTAAAATACAGAAACACCTTGATATTTCCAAATGGAGCACCAATACCATGATATATACTTTCCGATGCCATAGTTTTGGTTGACGAAAGTAAGATAGGAATTACTTTTAAATTAAATTTATGGAGAGATACTTTAAAGTCCAAACAATTTAGATTGAGTAGGTCAAAAATTGAATACATAAAATGTAAGTTCAATGAAAATTAGAATAATAATGAAGATATATACTTAGATAACCATGTGATTCACAAAAGCAAAACCTTTAAATACTTATAATCTATGGTAAGTAACAACAATGAAATTATACAGAATATTATTTATAGGATTAAAGTAGGATGGATGGAGTAGAAAAATGCTTATGGAATCTCATGTAATAGAAGGATACCTTTAAGATTAAAAAGAAAATTCTATGAAACTACTATTCACCTAGTTATATTTTATGGCTCCGAAAATTGAGTTATAAAGCATGACTATATGCAAAAAGTTAATATGGTAGACGTACAAATACTTAGATGAATGAAACATTCTAAAGGGATAAGTTAAAAAATGACTTTATCATGAATATAATAAGAGTTACAACAATTAAAGATAAGAGAAGAGAAAATTCAGCTTAAGTGGTTTAATCATACCCCTAATAGGCCAAAAAATGCAATACTTTAAATTTTAGAGATTAGTCCAGAAAAAAGTAAAAGAAATAGAGAAAGACCTAAAATTACTTGGTTGGGAATTATAAGAAAATAATAAAATTTATGTGATTTAAACATAGAAAAAATATATGAACAAAAGGCTTTATATGGCCAACCCACATAATAGGATTAACATGAGTTGATCTAAAATCAATGCAATGTTATAACTTATAAGACTTAGCTTTTACCAACAAAAATTGAATTCAACAAATATTCTACACATATCTTACCAGAAAAAATGAATAGTGAATGTTAGAGTTTATTAATGTAATAGGATTAAGTGTTATATGTGCAAATTTAACCTTACATTGCTTATCTTGTATTTGTTTCTCTTATACAGAGATTTCACATTTGCCAATGAAATCAACTCAATTCCACCATTTCTTGTTTTCACATAGTATTAAAACTTAGATTTTGAAAGTATTTTAAACAAAAAATGTAGAAAGAGAGAGAGGGGGAAACATAATCAACAAGGAGCTTGCAGATGCTTGCGGCGATGATTGATGAAGAGCTTTGAGGCAAATATACCTTGACTAGCTTTGTGACGACAATTAGCAAGGCATTGCAAGGCAATGACAATCTACAAGGAGCTTTGCAACAACAATCTACATATCTATGAGGCAATGTCCAAAAGAGCGTGTGCTTTATAAGGGAGCATGCATGCAAGGGCGGCAATATCTACAAATGTCAAGAAGGATTTTACATGTGCAAGAATCCCTTGAGTTTTTTTCATTATTTCCATTGAAGGAATGGAAAAATTGAAAAGGAGTGACCCATCACCCACTCCTTATTTCTCAAAAAAATACACTAACGAGAAGCAATTGTGCCAGGAGCTACTAACTACTACAATATTTGGCTCATATGTGTTTGTTTAGCTCCATATTGAAGCTGCTCCAAAGTGTATCGAGAATTAGGAATTACTTCAAGCAAACACACGCTTAAGTTGTTACTATTACAATAATTAATTTTTATATTTCTAAGTATCTTGTCAATGTTTAAATTTTTAGAATTATTACCACGTTTGTTGTAAGTTAGATACTTTAACTTAAAGAAGAGGATTAGAATATATTAATATATTAAGATTAGATGTTATGCATATGTATTTAGTCTCAAGTTAGTTATCTTATATTTTTCTCTCTCGTATAGCCCTTATGTATAAAAGTAATATGTTTGCTAGTGAAATAAATTTACTGCTTGTTTTCACAATGACTTTCCTCTCCTTACAAGAATTATGGCTCACTGTCAAACCTAAGATTATTATAATGTGACCCAATCTAAAGAGTCAAACTTATCCTCTCCCAATACCACAAAATGGAAACACAATGTAAAATACATACAAGTCCATTAAAATAATGATAAGATGAAGGGAACGATGGGAGTAATAGATATTGAAAAGGAAGAAAGATATCCAAGATTTGGCTTGGTGTGAAGCTTACCTCAGCAAACTTCTCAAGATATGGCCATACATCAAACCTTGATATCCATTTACGAAGGATTCCATTCTCAGACCTAAAAGGAACTCGAAGAATATAAGTATGATGTGTGCCAATAATTCTTTCAAGGCGTTGGTTGCATGTTGTCCCCTTTGCATCAGGTATTAATCTAGTCACCTTAAATTTAAACAATAAAGAATGATATGAGCTTCACGACAATCATTTAAAGCAATAAGATATTATGATTAGAAAGAAACGTGAAATAACAGAATCACTAACAGGAATCCTAGAAATTGGTCCTCGAGGAAAACCTGTGATAACTTAGGAAACAACTTATGAGATTTAATGTTTGCAATTACCACAAGAATTTTAGGTTCAATGTCCAAACCCTGCTTTTGGATCCTTAGCAGCATCTCCCTCTCCAATGCACGTACTTGATCCAATATATAGACAATCTACCAATTTTAATGAAAACCATTTAAGAGTACTAAATGGATGATCAGCTGAAGCAACAGCAACATTACGTTGGTAATAGGGGACTGATTAGTATTTTCAAATTTCAAAAACAAACCCATGTTGTTTTGAGTCCTACCTGTCCACCAGTATCAGGCAATCCAAGTACATTAGCCTGGCCAAAGTAACCATGTGGAGAAACGATGACAACATTAAACACCATAGGTACCCTGCCCAAAAAGGTCTCAAGAATGGATGGATCTGGTGCTTGAAGTAAATCAAGAAGGAGATGAATCATCTCCAAAGCACGCTCGGCATTACATCCCCAACCTTTCTCCAATCCTATCTCTTGCAAACTACAAAAAGTGAAGATTGGTACAGTTAAATCAGCTCAAAGTGATTTGGACTTTTAATTGGAGATGGTTATAACATTAAATTATGAAAAGCTGACGTGATTGTCATATTCTAAAATAAATTAACATATCAAGAAAACTTACAGACGGCAGTTGTTAAAGAGCGCAAGTTAAATTCAGTTATTTAGTGAGGCAACAATATGTATTCATAGCAACGCAGACCATGAAAATGGTCTCTCAGACGGCAGTTGTTAAAGAGGGGCTTCACCTGTGTGCAAATTCAGAAAATTGGGTCTCAGGTGGCAACTTTGTCAAATATTCCTCTGCCTTTCCCAGCGCTGACTGGAGTCTAGATAAGCTCCTGATTCTATCATTTAGCATCATCACCTGAAAAGCGAGAAGCCATTTTCTGTAGGAAGTTTCATGATTTACATCTCATCCTGATGAGAAACGATATGGAATATAAAAGTGAAGCTTCACAAGAAAGATCGTAACATCACCGACTTTAACACATTTGCATGTGGTTGGAACTTGAAAAGGAAACAAAAGTTCAGAAGCTAATCAGGAAAAACGAGCTTGGAAAGTTTGTTACTACCCTCATCTTACTCACAAAGAACTGCATTTAGCAAACCTTTTTTACCACTCACGTATCCTTCAATTTCTTTTGTACAAAGATAAGAGTTAAAATGAACTAGACACTAAACTCTGATTTGTAAAGCTTTGAATGCATGATGCAATGTCTTTTTCGATAAAGCGAGATTGACGCAAGTAAAAGCTTACATGCCCTTTGTATTTGTGTGCTCGTAGGAATTCCAGCAGAGGCTCCAAGCAGTCTCGGTTACGAAACATGATAGAAGAAAGGTGACGATTTAGGAACTGCACGCCATTCCCAATAGAAGACGACATGCTTGGCTTGGGGATATCGCTATTGAACGGTTCAAAGTCGAGCTCGAGCGTGAAACGATCATTGACACTACAGTTCACAAATCCAATTCCCACAAATCACTATGATCAAAATATGGGGGAGGTAAGACGGACTCTTGAAAAAATCATGTATGCGAATTTGCGATGCATTACTTGCCATCGACGAGATCTTCTTTGAAAAGGAGGTACTCTGAAACATCCAATTGCTCAACACTGAGCTCGTAAACATTGACACGAACGTACTCCCACACGCCCGGCCTCGGTCGGACCGCGATCGCAACAAACGGGGGCAGAACTATTGCTTCCTGAAGGAAAAGATTCAAAGAACGAAGAAAGCGATGAAACGGAAACTCAATGAGTTCACACATCGAAAAAGTGGGGGAAAAGGGAAAACAAGAAAGAAAAAGAACAGGTACTTGAGCAGCCCTCAGGACTTCGTAGAAAGGCCCATCGGAGAGCTTGTGAGGACTCGGAGTCTCGGCGACGACGTTATCGAACTCGTCCAATAGGTGATGGGGCTGCAGTATGCCCTTCCCCTGTCCCATGTACCTGCGCGATCATTCTTCCAGCCGTAAGAGAATGAAACAAGAAGAAAGTAGAAGCGGAAGAGGCGGCGGGGCACCTGGAGAGTAGAGAGACGAGCTCGTTGCGGTGAGCCGAGAGGGTGTCTTCCACCCTTTCCCGGATGCTTCGGGTGCGCTGCAACCGTGGCGTTGCCATGATCACCTCTTCTTCCTCTGGTCCTCCTCCTCCCGCTGCTTCTTCTTCTTCTCCTTGTCGATGCTCTGCGATTCGTCCATCGTATTTATGCTGGAGTCATGCGGATTGCGTTGGATGTCTGTTAGTTTTTGGCGGGACACGTGTGAGGGGTGAGGATGAATGGTGGCGGGACCGGCTCCGGTGCTGCTCCTCTTCAACACTCTCGAACAGGACAAAGCAGACGTCGGTGTTTTTTTTTTTTGTAATACTGGTAGATAAATAATAAATTAAATATCTTAATTTTTATTAGAAATTAATTAAATATCTCAGTTATCAAATCGGAAAAATGAATTTCCTGGTTTACAAGTAATAATCACTTCACTCTAAAATCTTCTTACAAACTTGTGTTCGATTTTTTTATAGAAAAGTAATATCTCGCTAAAAATTAATTATTTCGTCTAATAACATTAAAGGATACATTTCAGGTTAAAAGAAACGGACAAAGCTCTATTATTTATAATTTGTGCAATTTATTTCAGGAATCTTAGCATTTTTTCTTCGACTGTCTTTCTATAAATCAATTTTAGTATTCCTTTATCCGTAATCTTAGAGAAATTCGTTATTGTAATATTCCTTGTATTCTTTCTTCCTCTTTTGATTTCTTTAAGTTTAACTTCTCTATTTATGATATTCATTACATTATCTTTGCTTTTCTTTGAACTATTTGGTTATCGTGTAATCATTTCTTTTTAAAAAACTCTTTTTAAGATATCAACTTAATTAATATCTACTCGTACTTTTGCTCTTGCTGGTTTTTGGATAAAGTTTATTGTTTCTAATGATCATTTGAGTGTAAAAGTTTCTAAATTCATCAATTTCCATGATTCTGTGCAAGACTCCATGTTACTCCTAATTTTTGTTAATAATACTTCTGCTCTTGTTGCTACTGTAATTTTTACTTATTAGACTAATTTGCTGAAAACCTTTAGTAACGTTTAATTTGTTAGCTACTTCCTAGTTTTTGTTATGTGTTTAGTATGCTTGTTTTTATTAAACTTTCCCGATCTCCTGTGACTTCACTTTACGGCATTTTGATTAATAAATATCAACGTAATCGTTAAAAAATCGAAAAAATGAGTTGTCGCATATTACTTTGAAGTTTTAAAGAACGGGTCTTTGACTACTCGTAAATTATTATCTATTAGGCTAAAATAAACTTTAATCTTCTTATTTGGGTTTGGGGGATTTTTGTTATTTTTTATCGATATATTCGTAATAATTATTAATTGAGACATGCAGACAATTTACGTATTTAAATATTAAAAAATTATATATATATAATCGTGCGTGGATCGGGTCATCTATCGTTTGATTCGTTTCTAGCGAGGCGTAGAGAGATCTGCACTCGACAGCACATCGGTCCACCGTGGCCGTCACTTTCTCGCCACGTGTGCATGCAGCATACGAATAGCGCACGCTATGGACTGGACGAGGCGGCTAACAGGTACGGACAAGATGTGGACTGGTCATCGACGTCATGCGGCGAAGAATTTTTTAAAATAAATAAAAATATAAATGAAAAATGAAAAATTTTCTAATATATAAATTTATTAGACGACCAACCCACGTCATGCCAAAAAAAATTTTAAAAATAAAATTTTAAAATTATTTATGTAAGTAACGAAAATTTAAGAAAATCAGTATATACATGTAAACAGATTTTATAAAAATTAAATATAAATACTACTTAACTACGATTTTTCTTACAAAATAAAAATACAAATACAAATCATTCAATTTTTTATTAAAGTTAACATATAATCTTATATCTTTGTTATAATAAAGTTTAAGCGGTGTTATACTCGAACGCGTGAAAACAAAATGCAGTTTTTGCTAAGAGTTAAATATTAAAGCAGAAAAGTACGATTGTTGGTTAATCATCACTGAATTCGTACCTATGCAAATTAAAAATGTAGAATTATATTTAAAATATTAAAATATATAATATTTATAATTTTTTAAAATTAATTTTCTTAAATTTTCGTCTACAAATAATCTTAAAAAATTTCTATTTATTAATTTTTCCTTTTCTTTTCCATTTCTTAAATTATTTTTTCCGTATTTTCGATGTAAACACTATTTAAGTGTCAATATGCAAAATTTATTATTGTTGTAAAAAAAAGGAAATTATAAAAGTCAAGACAAAAATTATCTATAAAAAGTCGTTGATGTTGTTTGGTTTTAAATTTAGTGTTTTAAATTCCTCCTGATTATCCCATAATACATGAAAAATCTTGATTATGTATGTTTTGAATGACTTTAATTTCTAAATTAATTGATATAAATTTATATTCAATATGATGGAAAAAAAGGGGACCTAACTGTGCACAATTGATATGCACCAACGTGAAGCAAATTAAATCGAAATTGCAATCAATACAAGCAATACATGAAATTTTTACGTGGAAAACCTCTTCGGTGTAAGAAGGAAAAACCATAGGACCTTCTTATTCTAGACTGCTGAAATTTGAGAATTACAATTATTCTTCTCAAGTTTACAAACTTGATGTTAGCACAAGTACAAATAGACTTTCACCCAACAATAACAAATGACCAATTTAATGAGAGGAATGCAATCCAATGGAGTAGAAGAGCTTCACTTCCTCACTTGGCATGGAAATCGAGGCAAAGTTGAAAGATTGCACTGTCACACACACTTGCATGTCCACTGGAGAAGGAGGTCGACGTCGTACGCAGACAATTGCACATCCACGGTGGAAGGACCTCGCATACGCGAACACCTACGTGTCCACAGCAAAAGGAGGTCGGCGTTCGATGAGTCTTTTGATGTTTTATGCCTTGTTCCCTGCAATGAGTATCAAAAGGTCCACAATACTCTCCTCCATTGTCTATTCAAATGCACTTCACTTCAAGACATAAGCCCAAACCTTTCTGGAGAAATCATCAATAAATGTAACATAATATCTAGCTCCATCATGTGTTGTTACCTTCATCGGCCCACATACATCAGAGTGGATCAGCTCTAACATCTCTGATTTCTTGGAAGGAGGTTGACTCTTAAAGGCAACTCTATGCTGTTTTCCTACCAAGCAATCTGCACAGTTCTTCAGATGCACACCTTTTAACTTTGGCAGGAGATTCTTCTTTAGAAGTGTTGTCATCCCCTTCTCACTCATGTGACCGAGTCTCTTATGGCACAACACACTTTGATCTTCATTCTTTAATGCATTGATAGAAACACTAGAGAGTTTAACATGAATGTAATACAAATGAGATAACCTTTTACCTTCTGCTATTACCATGCTTCCCTTGGTGAGCTTGTACTTTCCATCTCTAAATTTGCTCAAGTACCTTTCATCATTAAGCTTTCCAACTAAAATAATGTTGAGTCTTAAACTCTCAACATGTCTAACTGATTTGAGGATCAATTTGGTGTCATTTGTAGTTTGCAGATGTACATTTCTTTTGCCAATAATTTTTGCTTTATCATTGTTGCCCATCTTTACAACTTCGAAGTTCCCTGGAGTGTAAGAAGTGAAGAAATTTCTTCGAGATGTAGCATGAATTGTAGCATCATTGTCTGACACCCAAGTTGTCTCATCATCACTTATAAGATTAACAGATTCATTACACACAACAAGCAATTCCTCAACAACTGAGGCAACTCCATCTTCACTGTCCTTGTCATGTTGCTATGATTTGTTTTTCTTGTTTTGCTTTTCCAACTTTTGATAGAATTTCTTGGTGTGACCCATCTTGTGACAATGGTAGCACTCAACATTTGCAAATTTGCTTCTGGATTTGCTTCTACTTTTCGCAAAACCTTTGGAGCTTCTACTTTTACTTCTCCCCCGTGATTCTGTAACTAACACATCAGAATGTGAGGAGGAACCTTCTGCAATTCTCCTGGACTCTTCATTCATCACCTTGGTCTTTACATAATTCTAAGTGATAATATCATCAGGAGCGGAATTGCAAAGTGTAACCTTCAAAGTCTCACATGTATCTGGTAATGAAGCCAAAAGCAATAAAGCTCTTACCTCATCATCAAATGTGATGCCCATTGAAGACAACTGATTTATGATCCTTTGAAATGTGTTCACATGATCAGCTACAAGGGTGTTATCTCAGTATCTCAGATACATCAACTGTTTGATCAAGAACATTTTGTTGGTGCCTTCCTTTCGAGCATATAGCTCTTCCAATTTTCGCCGCAAAGTACCTGCATTTGTTTCATCACTGATGTGATTCAACACATTGTCATCAACTCATTGTCAAATGAAACCACACGCTTGGCGATGAAGTATCCTCCAATCATCATTAGACTTGTCATCAGATTTTTCTGCATTGAACACAGACTTGTAATATTCTTTCACATAGAGAAGGTTTTTCATCTTCCCTTTCCAAGTCTGATAATTTGTGTCATTTAAAGAAATCATCTTACTTGTGTTGGTCTCCATTTCACCACAGGAATCTCAAAAAAAATCCAAGTGTCACCAATGTCACTTCACAAGTTAGGCCCTTGCCCCACGATGTGTGCCACTTGATGGGAAAAATGGTACCTAATTGTGCACAACTGATATGCACCAATGTGAAGCAAATTAAATCAAAGCTGCAATCAACACAAGCAATATAAAGAATTTTTACGTGGAAAACCTCCTCAGTGTAAGGAGGAAAAATCATGGGATCTTCTCGATCCAGTTAACCTGCACACTACTAAAATTTGGGAGTTATAACTGTTCTTCTCAAATTCACAAACTTGATGTTAGCACAATCACAAATAGGTTTTCAACCAACAATAACAAATCGACCAATTTAACAAGAGGAATGCAATCCAATGGAGTGGAAGAGCTTCACCTCCTCCTTCACTTCCTCACTTGGCACGGGAAGCAAGGCAAAGCTAAAAGATTGCACTGTTATGCACAACTGCGCGTCCACGGCAGAAGGACCTCGCATACACGCACACCTGCACGTCCACGGCGGAAGGAGGTCGGCGTCGTACGCACACAACCGCGCATCTCTCGCGTGTGGCTCGACTACGAACAGCACTCAACTTCACCCCCGTTCTGGCATGCCCTAATCACCTTCCTGTGGATTTTTTCCACCGACTGTCTCACTCGCACCTCTCTCTATCTTTCCACTATTCATTTATTTTTCCTTTCATAATATTTCAATAGCAATGCATGTGGGCCTCAAGAAAACCCATGGAGGTGGAGGATCCGGCCCAACACAGTATTCATTTTAATAAATGAGTGGTTATTTCAACACTTTTTCCTGTGATTTTTTTCTTTATACGTTAAAAGTATTTATAAATAAATGAGCATAAATTTGACTTTGATATTACGATAAAATTTAATAATAAAATTAATTAATATTAAGGAAAAAATATTTATCATTATATAAATTTAAATTTAATTTTTATTTTAACTAATGCGAGACCATTCAAATGGATAAATTAAATCAATTGCAATCTTAATTATTGTCGACGGAAATAATGACATTTTAAAATGAAATTAAAAAATCCATCTCAATATAAAATGACACTATAAGGTTGAAGACAAGTTATTGAAAGAATTCCGATTAATTTTTAGAAGTTAGTTAGAGTTAAATTTAAAATTATTTTCGTAAATAAAATTAAAGTTGTATAATAATTAAGATAGTTAAAATTTATATAATAATAAAAAAATTTACATGAAATTAAAGTTAAAACTAAACGAAACTAATAACAATTTAAAGATACAAAAATTCTTCAATTTTGCTAACAATGTTTAGTTATTTTGATACTTTTTTACAAAAAGTATATATTTCGAATAACGGTGAATTTAATAAATAATTTGTAAAGAGATTTGTAGATTACGTGTGTGATATACCACAAAATTTTAAAAATATTAGAGTAAAAATTTGAAACGAGCATTTTAAATGTATTGAGCGTTGAACGTGCGAGAAAAGATTAATTTTTTTAATCTGGAAAAATAAATTAAACAAACATTTTAACATCTAGAAGACTTTAATGTTTCAGAAGTCATCGTAAGATCGAAAACGAATTTTAAATTCTAAATATTACGTTTATAAAATTTTTAGTGACCGATTTAAAGGAAAATTTAAATTTAATCATCCGTTGAATCATCATTACATTTATTCATGTATTGTTATATTGCTAGAGAATTCTGTAATATAAGCATCCGACCTTTTAATCAATTTAATTTTCAAGATGCTAAAAATTTCTTATTATATACTTGACTTAATTTTGTTATATAGTTACCATTCATGTATTGGAATTCTGTAACTTTATCTTTTTGTTTTAATTTATGGTTACATAGAAATAATCTTATTTTATGCAACAGTTGATTTGATATACGATTTTTGTTGAATGAATCATTTTATCATGCTTATCTTTGAGTAGAATATTCTAATTTATAAGTTGACGGGGGAAGGAAGACTTTGTTGATTCATTTCATCCTATTTTGATTGTTATAAAAGGTATTGCACTTAGATCGTTTTAAGCTAATTGTGTTGAATGTTGGTTTGAACAAGTTGATGATATCCAATGTTTTGGATGACTGTGGTTATATATTTCAGTAACATGTATTTTGTGGTCATAAACCTTGTAAAACTTTATCTTTTTCGATACATCAATATCTTAAGAAAAAAGTACATTTTAAATTTAAGGTTATAAATTTTATTAGATGTGTCAATTGTATCGTGGCATGCTAACACGACATGAATTTTTCAGTAGTACAACACTATTTCATGTTACGTAATACTACAAGCAAAAAAATCTAAGACATGACTCAATAGCATGGTTCAATTTTTTTCGTGTCATTTCATATTATGCCATTTCGCATATTGACCATTCACCACTTGCAGATGTTCACCGCCCACAATCAACTGTTCGTCGCTTGCAAGAGGACAATGCCTATTGCTACAACATTGACCATTGCCAGTTGTCGAGCATTGCTGCCGAAGTGCCAATTGAAGAGAGGAGAGGAGGTTTAACAGTTTATTACTGACCGTTCCTTTTTCTTTTTCTCCTTCTTCTTTCTTCTCCTTATTCGAATCTCGAAAATTGAAATTGTCTTCCTTCTTCTCCCCTTCTTCCTTCTTCTATTCTTCTTAACTTCTTTTTCCTAAAACTCTAACCTTAAACCCATTTCATTTATTCTCCCGAGTCCCGAATGGCCGAATCAGCAAATCTCCTCATCCTTCCTCCTCTTTTTGATATTCTTCCTCCTCCTTTGGTCCTTCCTTCTTCTCTTATTCTTTTTCCTAAAAGACTATAAAACCCTATTTTTATTTCCCTAATTCCCTTTGCAGATTTGTAGCAACGCAACTGATGTTGATGGGGATCAAGATCAAGAAGGCCAGGTGCACGAAACTTCCATCGACTTAGCAAGAACTTCCGCTCAGCTAAGGGAGTGTTCCGCAGCTGATCAGAACTTCTGGTGAACAAAAGAGGGACTTCTAGTAGACGAGGATGGGCGAGGAACTTCCGATGGTCAGCCAACCCGCTACCTGCGATGACATCGTTCTTGCTTGTCATACCATCAACAGGGGCAATTACTCGTCCTATGGCCTCCATTGCCCCCTCACCTCGTCACCTACTTCGATAGATGTTGTAACCTTGTCACTCGCTGCTTGGCTCACCCCACACCGCCCCCAACAATTTCGTGTCACTCGTTGCTCGCTTGCTTATCTCGTGTCATGTTGGTGACATGACACGAAATCAAAATTCTCTAACTCAAGCACAGTCCATTGAACCGTCTTAGTCTATGTCGTATCATTGACCAATACGATCAGATCATGTTAAAATCGTGTTGAATCGTGTGATTTGATTGACATATCTAAATTTTATTAAAATATTTTTTAATTGTTAAAAAAATATTTTGATGACGAATTTTTTTAATTAAATACCTTCTCTGTTTTTTTCGAAAGTTCCTTTTATGCCGGCGGACGTACCTGTTGTCTCGTCCTGGAAAAAGGGGGGTCGGCCTCAGCTCTCCGTATTACTCGTCCCATTTCTCGTCTCACCGCCGGCCGGAAGAGCAGCACCACCATGAATTCGTCCTTCTCCGGGAACTTCATCTTCAACATCAACCGCCCCCTCAAGGACCAGAAGAATCCCTCTCCCTCCCCGGCTTCCTCCACCACCTCATCGAACGCCGCCCCCAACGAGACAACGCATCAGCCCGCGCCGGCCGCGTCTGCCTCTAGATCCGGCCTCTCCAACCCTTCGTCCATGGTGGGGGACTTCTTCGGGACGAGCTGGACATCGGCTGCGCCGGCATCTGGAGTCGGGTTGCCTAAGGCAGATCCTAATCCTTTCGGGGATCTCCTCGGATCCGCTCTTGGCCAGGGGAAGAGCGACGGGAATCTACCGCTGAAAGACGCCGCTCCCCGAAAGACTGCGTTTTCCACCGAAAGTCGGGAGTCTCCTCGCAGCAACGTTTTCGATCCCTTCCCCCTCGACGTATTGGATCCTTTCCACAACTTAACCTTCGGCACCTCCCACTTCCCTTCTCTCTCCGATTTCTCCGCCTCCGGAGAGACCGCAGCCTTAGCCGGCACCCGCGTCGACTGGAAGGAGACTCCCGAGAACCACGTCTTCATGGCCGATCTGCCCGGTCTGAAGAAAGAAGAGATGAAGGTGGAGGTCGAGGACGACAGGGTGCTGCAGATCAGCGGCGAGAGGAACAGGGAGGTGGAGGAAAAGTGTGATACGTGGCACCGCGTGGAGCGCAGTAGTGGAAAGTTCTTCAGAAGGTTCGGGCTGCCGGAAAATGTGAAGGTGGACAAGGTATCGGCCGCGATGGAGAACGGCGTGCTGACGGTCACTGTTCCGAAGGAGGAGGTAAGGAAGTCGGATGTCCGACCAATCCAGATCACTGACTGAGGTTTGGATTCTTGATCGCTTGGTGTGAATGACGGGAATAAGATGCGAGTATGTGTCGTTGTCCTCTTTCTGCTGTTTCAAGGTCGTCTCCGGGTATTTCTTAGCTTGTGTTTTGCTGTTGTTCGGCTGTTCGTGTGAATGCTTGCGATGTTATGTCGTTGGATACCTGTTACATAATATAATAAATCGAGAATGTAGTTCTCTTGCTTGTAGTTTGTTTTTTGGCATTTCTCTCATTTTCTCTAATAAGTCATGGAAGCTTGAGTTGCCCTTGATTGCTGTTATACTTCTTGAAGGATCGTGCACGACTTGCTTCGATAAAGCCGGAACGCATGAAGCTAGATTGTTGATTGGATTTTCTGAGATCATATAACATCATGTTCTATTATTCATCTTTTAAATTACCTTCTGGAAATGTTATCATGTAATTTAGTTTGGTTGTTTATAAAAAATAGTTTATTAATAATCTTATCATATAATTTGTTCGATTCTTTCTATAAATGTCTGATTTGTGTCGATATGGTTCGACACGGTTTGTCCGTGTTGAATGATACGACATGTTGTGTTGGTATGGTTCTGGTACGTGTGCAACCACGGCGTGAGTGTTTTCGTACTAGCACGATTCACAGGTCAGGACGGTCTCTCGAGAGCAGCGGAGCCTACGGAGGGAAATATCGGAAGAGGAGGCGGGAGGTCCGAGACCGGAGGCGGAGGGGAAGAGGGTCGATTGGGCGGACCTGTCCAGGCAGGGTAGAGCGGACGTGGGACGTTGCGCAGACCTGGTTGTGGCGACGACAGACCTGGGATGTCGTGTACGGGACGATCGAATAGAGGCAACAAGTTGACGAACGTTGTGTTTGTTAACCAGGTTGTTGTGGTTATTTACGTGAGATTTTTAATTTTTTATGATTTTTAATGATGAATGACGATTAAAATATATTTGTGAGTTTTAATTTAATTATTTTTAAATTTACCTTTATGTATATCAACTAATTATTTTTATTATTTATTGAGAAAATTGATGAAAAGTTTTGGTCGAGAAGATTTCAGAATGATTATCCCTTAGGAGAGAGTTGGGAAAGACGTGTATCGAACAATAGGTCAATGGTCACGTATTTATCAGGAATTCAGGCCTACATTAATCATTAATTGACAATAGTATCGTAAATCTCATTTATATGCGTTTCGTAAATCAATATTTTATATGTATGAAAAAAAACACACATCGTATAAATTAACTTATATGACTTATACAAGTTAATATATTATAAAAAATATTAAAAAGATAATTATTGACATGTGAAATTATGTATTACAATTTTAAATAAATTAACCCTTTTATCTGAATATTTTCTAAATTTTTATGAGCATGGTTTAATATTTTTTTAATTTTATTGTGATAACTATACGACATTATTGTATCGTTACGGTCTAATTCTACGGTGAGTCGTATAATTATTGTCATTTAATATTTATTTAACACTTTTTTGAATTATTTAATATTTATTTCAATCCTTAAAAATTTAAAAATAAATTACTACCATGTGAATTCCCTTTCAATAGAATATTCGTTGATTACAAAAATGTTATTTTTGTTTATTTTATTAAATGACAATATTAATAACATGCATATTATAAAAGTATTATTATGACAAAAATTATAATTTTTTTTATAATTGCAGGTTTTTCGTTGATAATTATTTTGAAAAAAATTATTAATAATTTTGTCATGAAAAGAAACACACCTCGTCAAGTGTGACTTGCTGTGAAGTTAAAACTTGGATTAATGGTAATTCTATTTTTTATAAGAGAGGATTTACAAAACTTTCATTTGTAAAAGTTACGAGATATTGACTTATAAATGTTCATATATTATAAAAAATATTGAAAAGATAATTATTGACATGTAAAGTTGTCAATTGTAATTTTAAATAAATTAACTCTTATATGCACAAATATTTTTTTGAATTTTTATGTTTATGATTTAATTTTTTTTTAAATTTTACTGTGATAATTATATGGTATCGTTGTATCATTACGGTTGTAACTCTACGAGGGACCGTATAGTTATTGTCGTTTAACATTTATTTAACATTTTTTTTGAATCATTTAACATTTATTTCAATCTTTAAAAATTAAAAAAAAAAATTACCACCTTGTGAATTCCCTCTCGAAAGAATATTCGTTGATTCTAAAAAATTACATACATTTTACTACAACGAGAATATTTTTTACAATGTGATAAATTTGACAATATTATAAAAATGTGCATATTTACGACAATGCATGTATTTCATTTCATCATTTTGAATCAATAGATATTCCTGTACAAATAAGACGAAAATCCCTTGGTTCAAATTGTTGTTGTGTTTAGACAACATACTTAATTTGTTGTCTAAAAGATTAGCCAATAGACTCCATTGTCTACTCATTTAGACAACTGAAGTCCGTTCCCGTATCAAAATAGTAGCAAATATATATTAAAATGAACCTTCTCTTTTTGATATTCTTCCTCCTCCTTTGGTCCTTCCTTCTTCTCTTATTCTTTTTCCTAAAAGACTATAAAACCCTATTTTTATTTCCCTAATTCCCTTTGCAAATTTGCAGCAATGCAACTGATGTTGATGAGGATCAAGATCAAGAAGGCCAGGTGCACGAAACTTCCATCGACTTAGCAGGAACTTCCGCTCAGCTAAGGGAGTGTTCCGCAGCTGACCAGAACTTCTGGTGAACAAAAGAGGGACTTCTAGTAGACGAGGATGGGCGAGGAACTTCCGATGGTCAGCCGACCCGCTACCTGCGATGACATCGTTCTTGCTTGTCATACCATCAACAGGGGCAATTACTTGTCCTATGGCCTCCATTGCCCCCTCACCTCGTCACCTACTTCGATAGATATTGTAGCCTTGTCACTCGCTGCTTGGTTCACCCCACACCGCCCCCAACGATTTTGTGTCACTCGTTGCTCGCTTGCTTATCTCGTGTCATGTTGGTGACATGACACGAAATCAAAATTCTCTAACTCAAGCACAGCCCATCGAACCGTCTTAGTCTATGTCGTATCATTGACCAATATGATCAGATCATGTTAAAATCGTGTTGAGTCGTGTCGATATGGTTTGATATGGCTTGATTGACATATCTAAATTTTATTAAAATATTTTTTAATTGTTAAAAAAATATTTTGATGACGAATTTTTTTAATTAAATACCTTCTCTCTTTTTTTCAAAAGTTCCTTTTATGCCGGCGGACGTACCTGTTGTCTCGTCCTGGAAAAAGGGGGGTCGGCCTCTGCTCTCCGTATTACTCGTCCCATTTCTCGTCTCACCGCCGGCCGGAAGAGCAGCACCACCATGAATTCGTCCTTCTCCGGGAACGGCAACAGCAACAGCAACTACTCCTCCCAACGATCCACCACCACCTCTTCCTCCCTCAAGAACTACAACTTCGACTTCGGCATCGGATCCAGCACCCGCTCCTCATCCAACCGCCCCCTCAAGGACCAGAAGAATCCCTCTCCCTCCCCGGCTTCCTCCACCACCTCATGGAACGCCGCCCCCAACAAGACATCCTGGACGCATCAGCCCGCGCCGGCCGCGTCTGCCTCTAGATCCGGCCTCTCCAACCCTTCGTCCATGGTGGGGGACATCTTCGGGAAGAGCTGGACATCGGCTGCGCCGGCATCTGGAGTCGGGTTGCCTAAGGCAGATCCTAATCTTTTCGGGGATCTCCTCGGATCCGCTCTTGGCCAGGGGAAGAGCGACGGGAATCTACCGCTGAAAGACGCCGCTCCCCGAAAGACTGCGTTTTCCACCGAAAGTTTGTTCGATTCGCTGCCCAAGACCACCGGAACCGCCGCATCCGTTGCTGCTGCCGCCGGTTCGGCGCCAATGAGACCTGCGGGTTACGGATCTGCTGGCAATTCGATGGGTGGCGCAAAGATCGCGACTCCGTTGGGAGGTCCTTCCATGAAGTCCTCCGCTTCAGTTGCTTCTTCCGCCCCTTCTTCTGATTCGAAGAAGGATCCTTTTGGTTCCTTAATGGATTTCCATTCGAAACCGTCCGCAACACTTAATTCTAATTCTAAAGTCAGCAGCAGCACTGGTGGTGGAGGAGGAATCGGAGGTTTCGATGATTCTTTTGGAGTGTTCGAGGGTGCAAACGTTTCTGAACCTAAAGATGATAGCTTTGGGATACCTTCCTTTCCTGGATCCTCTGTGCAGAAGGAACAGACTACTCTTCAGGGTAACGGTGGGACTGACCCATTGGATATGCTGTTTTCTTCATCGGCGCCTGCAGCTGACAATAACGGGGCTGGTTACCAGATGTTTGAGGAAGCTAGTGATTGGGATGTAGCCGCAGGGTTCGACGGCAGCGATGGTGGTGTTGGGGCAACTGAGCTGGAAGGACTACCACCACCACCTGCTGGCGTCACGCCTTCAGTTGCCAAGAGTAAAGGAATGGACAATCACAAGCAAGGACAGTTTGCAGATGCTATCAAGTGGCTATCTTGGGCTTTGGTTCTTTTAGAAAAATCTGGAGATAAGTCTGCAATAACGGAGGTCTTGACTTGCAGAGCAACTTGTTACAA
Source organism: Amphibolis antarctica (assembly GCA_024699675.1). NCBI lineage: Eukaryota > Viridiplantae > Streptophyta > Magnoliopsida > Alismatales > Cymodoceaceae > Amphibolis > Amphibolis antarctica. The sequence goes on from JAMKPZ010000331.1 coordinate 51,007, forward strand.
GGAAGTAGGGGAGTACAAGAAGGCTGTAGCCGACTGTTCAACGGTAAGTCTCGTTTCTCCCTTATTTCTTTTGATTACCAATTAATTTATTTGCTAATAAAACTCTTCTTGTGATGAAAGTAGTTTTTGTTCCTGACAATTTTGTTCATAGAAAATTTTATTGGAACTTAGGTTGCCTTTCTCAACTTGTGTTCTTATTACCGTTGCAACAGAAGATTTTACCATGATAGCTCATCTAGGTAGCTTGAACGGTAACGGGTCCTATGATACTGTAGTTACATTATCAAAAGCTTCAGGAGCTATCATTCGGTATCTTCTGAAATACATTAAATAAATAATATAAAAACTATGAATGAAGTTGTCAATCATTAAATAAATCAAACATTCAAGCACACAAATTTACTTGTTAAAATATTGAAAACCAGATGGAAGGTTAAGATCTGCTCCCACCTCAAAAACCCTTGAAATGTTTTTCTTGTGTCCATAGGTGGTCTTCAATCTCAATTTTTTTTTTTTGAATGATTGAAGCATCATGATACTACAGATGATACTGGACTCCATTTTGTTGACAAACAGTAACAATCTTGGGTCACAGAATAGGAGGGAATAGGCCTTTCCACACACAAATGAAGAAGGAATATGGTGGCTGCCTAAATCATTTGGTTGATCAGTAACATGGCATCCTACACTCCTGATCACCAACAAGTGATTGTGGGGCAGCCACCCAACCAGCCAAGGATGGCTGGGAGTGATGGTAGTCCCTGTTGGTGGTAGAGGTTGGAAGGGAAGAGGAAAATGAGGAGGTAGTGCCGTAGTGGAATGTTGGACAATGCAGGGAGGTGGTTGGTGATTGAGGGTGGGCAGTAGCTGCTGTCTTCTCCTTTTTTTTGTTTTTTTAAGGGTTAGATTTGGTACATATGGATATAACTCTTAAGTGTCTGATCCAACCTGCTCACATAATATGAAATTTGTTAAAAAAACCCTACAATGTTAGTAAAACTATCATGTTTCAATGAACATTTACATCTGATATTTACTCCTTTGGTTATGGACCTTATGGTTATACAATGAATAGCTTTTTAATATGAATTTTGTAACCCACTTTGTTTGTTACTTTAATTTATTTTTATTCTATTTTTCTCATGCTTCCGCATTTTTACTTATAAATAAATTTTTGCAATCAACATTAGTGGAGGAACTTTTATTTCACAATTAAGTAAGTATTTTAGCTTTGTGGTTGTGTTTATCTGCAATATAGTGTAGAATTTATGTTCATGTATAATCAGTTCTCTAGGATGCATGCACACTAATGGCCACTTTTGAAATTTATTCCAGTTGTTAGATGGCCCATAGTGTTGAAATCCTACTATTTTGCTACATAGAAGCATAAATGATTAAATATTTGAAGGAGAAATTCATGAATTACCACATGATAGACTACGATGAATTATGACCAAAGTTCAAGCCATGGTATTTGTGCAGAAGAGGCCCACATAGTGTTATAAAAGGAATACAGGTGTTTGTATTTTTTTATTGACAAATGTAGGCATACTAAATAGGCATATACCAAGATTAAGTAATTTTCTACAATGAAGATACCCTAATAAATTGGCGAATGGATCCATCTTGGTCAACCCTTCCCAGTTAGATGTCAAGCTTTCCTGTGTAGTAGTCAAAGTCGTGGACATTGTGCTTGTGTAATCAGGTCAAAAATGAGACTGGACGTCACAAAACTCCAGTGACTTATCAAACTGAAATTTCTTATCGAATTTTCTGAATGAATTTAAAGGACTCCATTGTAGATGTTACATTTTCTTGTTGATATTGATGATTGTATTTGTTTGCAATTGAGTTTTGGAGTGGAGTTTGGTATTGTTGCTTCAAATTTCTGTTGTTTCTAGTGGAAACATTGTCATTGGCTTAGACATAGTGTTGTCTAATGTGTTTGTTTAAACTACTGCAACGTTGATTTACTTGCTTGCAATTGCAATAATATCATGCTTTCTTCAATAATTGTTTTTGTTTTTGAAATTGAATAATTGTTTATGTTTTTCTTTGTTATATCTCATTATGATTGTCTAGCGTTCTCATTAGTACGGTAAATCATGGATATGGATGGTAAACTTTACAATTAGAAATATACACTTTTAACAGCAAACTATAGTTATTTATATAATGCTGGAAAATTGAACTAAGAAATGTTTTGAAAAATAAACTATAGATACTGAAATACAATAAAGAAAAGAAAAAAAGAAAATGAAAAAGACTATGATAAAGGCATGTAGCAGCGGTTTTCATGTTGTTATGTCCAATGGTTTTGGTAAGAGTCGTGCATGTAGAGCAGGGATTTTGAAACCGAAACAGAAGACACCACATGGTTAGCAATTTTGATTCTAAGGGGGTTTAGTCGGTAATTTAAAAAGGTCAAATCGGTAATATCATCATGATGTCATCATTCACAAATTTGCAAGTGAAACTGACTTGTTAAATTTTGTTCAAATCAGAAATAGTTTATAACCATTTTTTGATGAGTTATCTGTACGTATTAGCAGTTAATATATTACTTCAATTGATGGTTAGCCATTTACTAAATTTTCTTTGAGTATAACCATTTTTTGATGAGTTATCTGTACGTATTAGCTGTTAATATATTACTTCAATTGATGGTTAGCCATTTACTAAAATTTCTTTGAGTGCAATAAATATTTTTTTCTATTTTCAACATTGACTAAATGATCATGTGATAATTATTAAGAGAAGGGTTGAGACTCCGTAAAAGACATGGAACTTGAGAGTAGGCGACCGGGCCGGGCCGGTCCGGGCCGGGGTGGGCTGGTTGGGCTTCATAGGCTTAGGCCCAAGTTCCATATCTACTTGAGGGCTTCTCGTAATTTAATTTAGTTCTGCCTGCTGCTCAAAAATTTGTAAGTGGAAAACATATATATATATATATATGTGGGTCCTAATCTTCTGGTGGTATCTATAGAAAATCAATTTTATAGGTGTTTAAAGTTAAATTATTCTTTTGAATTTTTACTCTCTTCACTGAAATATGGTAGTTTAATAATTTTGATGTTCTAATTTAGAATTGAGGAAAGAGATAAAGAGGTTTAGAAAGGACGAAGAGGAAATCATGAGAATCAATTTTGATGTATTCTTAGTTGTTAAATTGAACATCTATAGAATTATTTTTCTATAATTACCACTAAAATTTCATTTCTATTTTATCTTCAGTTTCTGTATTGCAGTTTCTTAAAATTTGCTTACATGGCGTCCTAGCTATTGTTGTTTCCTACCGAATCTACAACATCGACTTGCAGGTGTTAGAACACGATGGCAATAACGTGTCGGTACTGGTTCAACGTGCTCTTCTTTACGAGAGTACCGAAAAATACAAGCTTGGAGCGGAGGACTTGAGGACCGTATTAAAGATCGATCCCACAAACAGGATTGCGAGAACCACCATTCACCGCCTGACTCAATTGGTCGGCTAATTCAAACCACGTATGGTCTCAATACTTTTATGTGAATCATTTCCATCTTCTTCTTCTTCGTAAGTGCGTTTTGTTGATGATGATAAAAGGCGAGGATTTTTTTTCTTTTATGCTGAATATTGTCAATTGTACGTGTATGCAAACATGTAATGTTTATGTTGTTAATCATGAACCTGCATACATCTCTCATCGTCCCCCAGGACAAACTCTTTTCAGAAACTTGGCTTTTACCCCCATTTGTGCGAAATAAACGGTATGATATGCATTTGTTTTTACCCCACTTATTCTTTCTGAGCGTCAGATTTTCTTCAAATAAATTGAAAACAGAAGTGTGCTTCAACCATTCTTCTGAAATCTAAAACACAAGCACACTGCCTGCTGTAAGCTTTGCTCTTTTTCTGCGGTATTGGTTACCGAAACTCCGGTAGAACAGGTAATTGCAGATTAAAGCCTTTTGTTTGGGGGAGTTTTAGTTGGTGTTTGAAGTTAAATAGGAGTTTTAAGTATTGTTTATTTTTTCTTACTTTTAATTTTCATTATTTTCACGATGATATTTACGTTTTTTAGTTTACTTTTTTTATTATCATTTTTTTTCATTCTCTCATTTTTAAAATTATTTATTTAAAAATTACCTTTTTTTAACTTTTAAAATAAAGAAATGAGGTTAATAAATGATGTTTCGAAAGTTAAATAGAATTAAAATTGAAATCAGTAAAGTAAATAAAATTAAAAATATATAATAATTAAAACATCCCGTCCGCGCTCCTCTCTTGATCGACAATGCGCTCTTCGCCTTCTCCCGGTACGTGCCCGTCCGCCCGTCCGTCTGAAAAAAAATCCGAGCCGTGAAAGCAGCACCAACCGCCGCGGCTACCATTGCCACACCCATGGCAAGGAAAGCTCTAAGAACAACGTGGCCGCTTCCCTCGCTCCCATCGTCTCCAGCGCGGACCGCCTCCTCTCGGTGACAGGAACAGCAGTAGGTACTTTCGCCGTGGAAGTGGAGCGAAAGGAAAGGAGGAGAGCAGGGGGAGGGAAGGAGACGGCCACCGCCGACGTGTGCTGTACACGTCTTCCCCTCGGGTTTCGGATCTTCGGTAGATCCGAATAGGACGTGTTTGTCGTCCTGCTCAATCCGCCCACGCTATCCAAATGCCCGTGTCCGTCTTTATATGTGAGTGTGGTACGGACTATCGGACTCACGTCCGCGCTCGGGTGATAGTTTTTTTTTTTCTTATATACGTAAGAAATATGAAAAATAAAAATTTAGAAAAAATTTAAAAAAATTAAAATTATTTGTATAAGTTATTGAAATTTTAAAAAATTAATTATAAATATATTATATTTTAATATTTCAAATATAATTCTATATTTTTTATATAGTTACGAGTTTAACGATAGTTAAGCCACTGAAAAAGATTAGGTAAAACTCATGAGATTAGAGAAGTGTATTATAGTGAAATTTTCATTAATTGTAAAATTTTCTCTATCCAATAAATAACAAATGACAGAAAACTTCTATATCTACGGTAACGAAAAAATTTAAACCATGATCAAATGACATTTTTCTTCGTGTATATCATACGTTTTTAATGAATGGGTTGTAGTTTTTTCCCAGAGATGATTGTTGCTTTTTACGGAAATGAGCATTTCAATTCGTTAAATTTAGGTTTTATTTGAAAAGTTTCAGTTAATTTTAGAAATTAAACAAAATTAAAGTTAAACTTGATAAAATAAATAAAATTAAAATTACATAATAATTAATGTAATAAAAATTTATACAATAATAATGATACTAGAAGTTTACGTAAAATTAAAATTAAAGTTAAAACAAACAACACCTTCAACAATAAAATGGGTGATTTCTGTTTTTTTAATTAAAAAATATTTAAACAACTGAAAAGTATATATATCATCACAAAACTTTAGGATGGATTTGTATCTTTTTAGAAAAAACGGTGAAATTTTTAATTATTTATTATTTTTCAAAAATACAAATAAAGAATGATCTATTCAATGAGCAACCCAAGTAAAATGCACGTGGAACAACCACCGCCCCATCAAACCTGTTAAACAACTCCAAACCCCATCGGTCACGGTTCGTCCATCCAGTTCTTAAAGAACAAGCACATGAAGACCATTACCCACCGATGCATGACGAGCACTTGTATTAAAGATTGGTAGGGAGAGCGCCACGCCCAAGCAGTAGTGCAACGCAAGGGCGACGCATGAAGGCCCCGGCAGCAAGCTACCGTGACGGGCCCTCCCTCAATTAAAAATTAATTTAATATCATGTGGATCGATGACCCACGTATCAGATATTAAACTGATAAGAACAGATACTACACTTGATCTTAGCCAAAAGGCCGAGAAAGGTATGCTTTGTACAAGTGTCGTGCGAGTATATTTATAGCCCAGTGCGAGCACCACGTTCCCGTCCGCCAACCGATGTGGGACTAAAAGGCTTTCTTTAGACCAATCGCAGGCTCTTCCCAAAAAAAATTGTCTTCGTTCGCGACAAACAAAATATCTAGCAGCGAATGAAGTTAAATCCAAGATTTTTTGGGACCTTTTTAGCTGCGTGTGTTTGTGTTGATTAATTCCTTCGTTTTCTTAACTTACTCATCCATCTTCAACGGTGTGATCTTGAAATTTGAGTGTTCTCGTCGGTACGGAGAGACGAGCATTCGAGAGAGAACATGTGAGAATTATTAGAGGTTTTGCTTGTCGTTAATTAAAGAGGTGTCAATTGAATTGTATTTTAAGTTAGTATCATTTACCATAGTCAAATTGTATTATTGATAGACATAATACAATTTGATGGATGCTGTAATTTTGTATTTTCATATTGACACGACATAACTTATTTGTCGACACAATACAACATAAAAATAATTTTGTTAATATATAATTTAAATTGTATACATTATATATAGTTTAGTGATTTGAATTTGCCAATAAGTAATACATAGTTATAAGTTTGAATTTTATCATTAATCATCTTTTAGTATTTATAAGTTATATTAATATTATATTAACTTTTAATAAAAATAAAAAATAATTACAAAATTAAACTACGTTGGGTTAGATTGATATGACTCGATAAGCGTCCAAATAGATCATGCTAAATAGGTTATGACTCGGCCACTAGCTGTAAGAATTTTTGGTCTGTAATTAATTTGATCTCTAATGTTCATCTTCTCAATATCCATAATAGAATTGTTCGGTCTTTTACTGACTCAGAATTGTACGCTTGCAAGTCTTGCTATAATATTATATCAAATAATGGTCTTAAGCTTTGTTTGACGTCAATTGTAGTCAAACAAATTTGAAGTTAAAGTAAGTTTCATAAATGAAGTTGAAGTTACGTAGTAATTAAAGTAGTAAAAAATCATATGTTGAAATTTGTGTAATAATAATGATATTAAAAGTGATTTGAGAATCAATTGAAATTGACCCTAAATAAGACCTTATTTAGAGATGACTCTTCTTTTATTCGGAAAATGGTAGCCCCTTTGAAAATTAAAATTTTCTTTTAGTTACTTCTAAATGATAAATTTCTTTCAAAATGTAACTTATGTAAGAGAGGCTTATCAAGCAATTGCACTTCTTCCTTTTGTGATCATCAACCTGAAAGCTCCTTACATCTTTTTTCTGAATGCTATATTATCAAGAATTTTTGGAACATGACTATCCATTATGATTCGCACTTATCTTTCAACTATATTAAAGACTTTTTACGTTATGCTAGAAAATATTGTATTCTACACTTGGATTTCAAGTTACGGAATGTCGCTCTTCTAGCTTTTTGTTATAACCTCTAGCTTTGTAGGAATAACTTAATTTTTTGTTTTGTTCCTCCTTCCCTCTTATCTTTATACATGAATCATTTAATTAGGCTAAAATTTGTTTAGAGCATTCAAGTTCTTTTGCGAGTGAAGGAAAAGGTGGATCTGATGTTCCTGCTTTAATTTAGAGACCATGTTGTCTGTTCTTACTTTGTTTAATTTTGTAATTGTTGGGCAGATCTTGCCGACTACGTTCAGTAGTTTTTCTATTATGCTTCAATGTCTGTTTGAATATTCTTTATAATGTTTTGGACAATCGTTGTATGTTTTAAGGATCTTTCTTTGTATCTTTGTTTGCTATGATCCGTACAAAAAAAACATATGCCAGACATCTATCATACAATTTTAAACCATTTATAATCAATGTGATTACCTTAAAAAAAAAAAAAAAACTTTATTAGATCTCGTTTAAAGAAAGTTGAAATCGAAGTTAATTTTACAAACAAAATTAAAAACTATATCTACGTAACAAAAAAAATCACTCCAAGAGCATTAAGGTTGAAGTGATTGGAGTTGTGCCGTGTCGGTATGGTACGACACGAATTTTGTGTAGACACGGTACGACCTACATCATCAATGGGCCAACCCAGGAACTGCCCATGACACAAAAAAATACTATTCATGTTGTTGAATGGCACGATTCTTCCTAGGACCTGGTGCTACAACCCGATGACCGACTCAAGACCTGGTGGCCCGTCTCCCTCGCTGGCCGCACGACCCGTTCACGGTTCACCCCCCTCCCACACACATAACCGTTCACCCCATCGGTCGCATGACCCGGCAACCCGTCCCATGCCCCCCCTCCCACGACCCAACAACCGTTCTAGCGTTCAGCCCAGGCACGACCTATAACATGAAAATTTTTTCGTGTCATGTCATTGACCAATACAGTGAAACTGTGCTAAGCCATGCTGACAACCCAACACGGCCCGTTGACATCTCTAGAAGTGATTCTAGCTAAGATAAATGTTGGGTAAACATCATTTTTCATGCATCGAACAAAAAACTAGGAGTTAAATGGTAAGCTCATATTTGATGTGATTATAATGAATTTAAATTGTGTTGTTATTTGTGTAGTAATATAGGCTTTGTTTGTTTGGGTGTTTTGATGGATTAGGTTGAATTTTACATTTTCCTAGAAATTACATGATTTACGGTAAAAAAGTAATAATAGTATTTTTTAAAAGTTGTAATAAATAATGAATAATATAAGTAAAAGGATAATGTATAGTATTTATTATAATAATGTGATGATAATATTTTTTTTCAAAGTTACGATGAATAATGAATAAATTATATAATAGAATAATAAATAATATTTATTATATTAATGTAATGATAATTTTTTTTTAATAGTTGTTACATCTAATAAATAATAAAAAATGTAAAAATTGTTTAATAAATGATACCGTAGAACGTTGTGGTATATAATGAAAAATGTAATTATATAATGACAAATGCCTAGACAAATAGAGTCATAATTTAATTATAAAATATAATTATTTATAATATAAAAATGTTGATACGATCAAAGAATATGATAAAAATAATGAAAAGTGTTAATTAAAAAATAAAAATATAAAACGAGATTGATTCTAGAAATTAAGATAAATGATAAGTAAATGAGATTAAGTTAAGGTAATAAAAATTTACATATTAAAATTTATATTGTAATAACCTTAAATATTTACGTAAAATTAAAGTTAAAATTTAATCGAATGAAATTTAATATTAAATCAATTAATGTACCGTACAAACATAAATTATTTTCTAACTTTACACAGACATCTATGACGCAGTTCTGGTCCACCACAGTCACAGTGACGGACCCGCCCGGCCGCCCGAAAACCACGAGCGGCACGTTGGTTGGAAGCGGGGAAAGAGATGCATCGTCGTCCGGTTGTCGCCGGCGCAGAGAGGTATCCGATGACATCGGCGAACGGATCCGTCGCCGGCCCCCAATTTCGATTGAATCTTCCCTTCCTCCCTTCGCTTTCGTGTGCCTTCTCCATCACTCCGCCGCGCACCCCCCAACTCCTCCCCGCTGGCGTGATCGCCAATCAAAGGGTGCAACCCCGATGGCCCAGCCGGCGTCGTCCACATGCATTCTAAAACCATCCGTCCATATACGCGCGTGGGTTATTATAAAGTCACATCCGAAGGACGACGACGACGGCGGTGAGGTGGATTATTAAACAAGTACCGCGGACGACGCCGTCATCATCCACGACCGCAGCGAATCGGCTGATACGAGGAAAGAACTAAGAAGCTTTCGTATATAGTTTCCCCACTTCCGTAGCCATCGACGCTTGACGGTTACAATATCAATACGAGTGATGAGATGTTAATGCAATAAATTTGTATCCTTCCGATGAGAAGTTGTTTTTTTTTTTTTCTGTTTTTTTGGCACCCAACAAATTTTTTAAGTCACTGCATAACGTACACGTAACACTTGTTGGTTGAGACTTACTAGACTTTTTGATTCTAATATTATTTGTTAAGATTAGATATTATCGTTATATTAAAATTTAAAATTGATAGTAAAAATTTAACATTTTCTTATAACTATTTGAGTGTAATTTAGTTCACCATTTTAGGTATGACTTCGACCTTAATCTAACCTTCGTCATTTACAACCTTTATCATAAGTGACCAACTGTTGGGCCTATGATTTATCCATTCTGACATCTAACATAATTAATATTTTACCACAGTTAACTATAACTTGATGCATTATAACATTCGACATTACTAATTTTTCATTGTAATCACCTAATGATAACCACGATAGAAGTAAAAAAAAAAATTTCTTTTTTTTTCTCATGAACCGAGAAAAATGCGAAAATGATATTTTAATAATTAAAAAATTGTTCATTAAAGTTGTGTTTGATGTGAATTTTTTTTAGCAAGAAAAGGTAATTATTGAAATTGTATTTATAAAAAAAACTTTTATTTCGAATTCTATTTTTAGAATTTTAAAATTTATAATTTTATCGAAATAATAAAATTATCTTAAATTAATAATTATTTTTAAAAAAAAAGTAATGTATCAAAGCACGTGGGTACGTTCGGATCTCACCGCATCTCATCAAAATCGTACCTTTCCGCAAAGTCGATGGTGCGCCGACCATTGCAGCTTCTCGTGACTCATCTCTTGTGTAAGGGCTTTGTTTGATAGTCTGTGACTTTACTTAAAAGATAGTTTTATTTAATTTAATTAGATAGAGTTAAAATTAAAATTAATTTTATAAATAAAATTAAATTTATATAATAATTAAAGTAATGTAAATTTATATAATAATAATAATATTAAAATTTTGTATGAAATTAAAATTAAAGTTAAATCAAACAAGGTCATATGTAAGATGAATCGAGAGTTTACTTTTTATAGGTTAATTTACTTTCAAGATGAAAAAATCTTTTTCTATTTTCAATTCTGATAATTACAAATCTTTATTCTATTTACATTATTTGATAAAATATATGGTAAAAATTTCAGTAAATTTTATTTTTAAATGAAATCAAAGGTGACGTAGACAAATTCACCCTATTTGTTACGATAGATAATATCATTATATACGTATAATAACAAATTAATGAATTTGCCATTGAATATATATATATATACCGTATAATGGTGAAAAACGTGATGTGTATCATGCATTTGATAACGTAGAGTGTATTTATTTAAAACGTAGAATTAGATAAAATGAGATTTATAAATTTTTTTAAAATTATCTGTAAGTATTATTGTCTATTGTTATAATATACAGTGAAAAATAAAGATATATAATACGAAAATAAACAAAACGTAAATTTAATTATAAAATATGAATAATAAAGACGTCTGATGAAATAGTTAACCTATTCCAAAAAGGATGCGTAAAGAACCACCATCGTCAAAGAAAAATATCAAGGATATTTAAACAAGTCAGGGGCGAAATTCGCAAATCTCACACGAGACCAGCACCGATGTCATGCTTTCAAAACCAGAAATATTCAAAAAACTCGTTACGTAAGTAGATGGGGGTTAAAATATAAAAGTCCCACGTGGAAATGCAGAAGACACATCACAAGCGAGAAAGAAAGCGCCTTGGAATTGTAGCAGCGCCTGCCGGCACCAGCGCCTATAAATGAACCACCTGTCACTTGAGCAGCAAGAGCGCGGAGGAGCCATCATCCGATCTCTCTCGGCAAGAAGATCGAGCAAGATGTGTGGAGGAGCCATTATCTCCGACTTCGTAGCCTTCAGGGATGGCTGCCGTAGCCGAGACCAGGATCTCTTCCGGCGACCCAAGAACGCCGACGACCATGAACACCTTCTCTTTTGGTCAGATCTCCTTCAGTTCCCCCACACAGATGGCACCACCGTGTGCAACGCCAACTCCGCCGCCGACCCACGTAAGCATCGCGTGATGTTAATCAGTGAGTCTTGGTGCAAGTCCGTGATCCTCTCTTCCTTCCCGGCGTGTGTCGTTTGTTTCCTTGCAGGGACGGAAGCGGAGCACCAGCCGAGGAACATGAACATGAAGACGGGGGGTGGCGTCAAGCCCCGGCGAGGAGGAGGGTCGTCGACCAAGGCGAGGAAGAACGCGTACAGAGGCATCCGACGTCGGCCCTGGGGGAAGTGGGCGGCGGAGATCCGAGACCCGAGGAAGGGAGTCAGGGTCTGGCTGGGGACCTACAACACGCCAGAGGACGCCGCAAGCGCCTACGACGTCGCGGCGCGTGAGATAAGGGGCAAGAAGGCCAAGGTCAACTTCCCCGATAAGGGACCTGCGCCGGCGCCGTTGTCGTCGTCGTCGTCGTCGTCGTCGTCGTCGTCTCCACCGTCCGAGGTGGAGCTGAAAGATCAGATTTCGAGCCTCGAGACTTTCCTCGGGCTGAAGACCCTGGACGACTCCGTGGGAGGCGGCGGCGGCGGCAGCAGCGGAGGAGGAGCGTTCGATCTCGACATGGACGACGACGGTGGTGTTGATGTTTACGATAACCGGATCGGGTTGGAGATGGGAGCCGATGCTGGACCGTTCGTCTACTGATGGACGGTGTAGATGCGTCCAGTGTGTTGTTATTCTAAATCTCCAGTTTCCGGTGTTATTAGTGTCTGCCTCAAATTAAGAACGGTAATTATTATGGCGTTAATTATAACTCGACTTATCACGTGACATACGATGCCATTCTTCCTTGTCCTTTTTTTGTTTTTTTGAAGGATTAAATAATCGTTTCGGTGTTAATGTTATGTCAGTTGCATTATCAAGAAGATGATCAACTCAATCAATTGTAATAATGTAATTAATATCTCGATTAATTAGAAGCGGTGAACCTTGAAATTTTCGTGAAAGTTAAATGGCGTTATTATATATATAAAAAAGGAGGAGTAATGACCGACGATGTCGTCTTGAGAAGTGAAGCGTGCGCTACGGTGGTGGTGGTGCCGTGGGAAGTGTGTTTAGAAAGTAGAGGTCAGATCTCGATTATTAAAATCTTGAACTTTAATAAAAAGTCTTTTAACTACCAGCATATAAAAATGTTAATATACTTTTTAAAAATAATTTTGATTTTTGAAAATACAGCTTTTGCATTTTAGTTTAAATCTAGCTTTTTTTAATAAATAAAAAAACCCGATAGGAGTCGGTATATATTTTCAAGACCGTTCTTATGGTATTTCAGTATTTACAAAAAGCACAGCAAAAAATACTACTTTACTGCAGGTGTGAGCATTTTTTTCGACTCTTAAAATTATTTTAAATATTTTTATTATAATATAATTTTTTTTTATTTGGTAAAGTTAATCGGTTAGAGAACTTAAAGTTCACCTTTTTCTTTTCTTTTAAGAAAATAAAATTCTTAAGATAAAAAAATTTATTTTTATTTTTCTCTTTAACAACATAATAACAATATCTACTCTTATCGTACCATTTATTAAATTATATCTTCAATATAATAAAAATTCTTATAAATTGTTTACGTAAACAAAATTACTAACCTTTCTTAAAAAGTTAACAGTAGTTTCAAACGTAGCCATTGACGAAGAAGTCATGCTACAGTCTAGAGTGTTTGGTCAGAAACAAGCAACAAGCCAACAAGAGCCTTGATATTATTCGTTCGCTACAGGTATCGAAAGCTGCGGATGTCCTCTTATCTTATAATAATAATAATAATAATAATAATAATAATAATAATAATAATAATAATAATAATAATAATAATAATACGATTCTTAAGAAAGAAAAATAAAAAAAATTGAGGTTTGAACATGCACGTGCAGTGTGACCGCTACTTACTACGCAGGTAGTTGGTCAATTATGCTCGCTTTGTCGGTTCAAATCGTCTTACTACTTACATGCATATTTCTCGAAACTCCAGCTTCCGTCAGCTAATAATATCTGTGCATTTATTTTGTTTGAAAAATCAAAAACCAAGTCATATTAAACATCATCAATGAAAATATACGAATGAACGTAGAAAAATTCATTAACCTTGAAAGATTTAAAAAGGACAAAAAAAGAAGAGAGACAACGATAATAAGTCTAAAGAGAAAATAACGAAATAGAGTTAATTGTACGTAGTATTCTCATTTGATTGATGATGAAGGGTAGAAGGATGAACTGAGTTGTTGAAGTTGATTGAATTTTTTTGAAAATAACTTTTTTTAGATTTTAGACCTGGATAAAATTGAAATTAAAGTAATTTTCGTAAATGAAGTTAGAATTGTATAGTAATTTAGGTTAAAAAAGTTTATACATTATATGATAATAATGATATTAAAAGTAATTTTAAAAATTGAAAGAAGTTAAAACCAAACAAATGATGATATTTTAAACAAGATTTCTTTTACGTAAAAGTGAGTAAGATAAATAATTTTTTTTTAAGATGTGTTCACTTAGACACTCTCAGAGTGGGAAAAATTGATTTTTTTTTCATTCTACCCATGAACGACATTTTGTCATTAATGTTACTTAACATTAGTATATTTTTCAAGGTAACTTTTAAAAAATGAAATATATAGATTTTCGTTCAAATGGACAGACAAAATTTCTTATAGCTTGGGCGGAATTTTCTCTTATGGATATTAAGACAGACAAAATTTTCTTTGGTTTGGGCGGAACTTCGTTTGATGGATACTAAGATGAACAAAATTTCTTCTAACTCAGTTAAAACTTCCTCTAGTGGATAATGAGACGAACAAAATTTCCTCTTGTTTGTGTAAAACTTTCTCTTGTGGATATTCTTAGAATAGACGAAATCTTTTCTATTTGATTATTTTAATTAAATTATAAATAAATATTATTTAAAATATATAAATATTAATGTGATAAAAGATATAATGATAAAATAAAGTTAAGGAATGTAAATATAGTGATAAAAATTAAAAATACTTCTAAAAATCAGAAGTAATGTTCGTAAATGAAATTTTAAATATCAAGTTAATATTAATTAGATCCTTCAAATTTTACTTTTTACACTATTATTTTTTTAAAAAAATTATCGAATTTCTATCGGGACACCTGGAAAAGGTGATTGTCGTCGGAGATCGCGGATCGGCAGCGTGGTCCGTCGATCGTCGATCCAATCCACGTGTTTGTCACGTGCGGAAAGACGAACGCCACACCAGCTTGAGAGGGAGCTCAAGTACGGCGGCGTCTGGTCGGCGGTCACATCCGATACTGACGCCACCCACCAAATCAAAGCGTCAGACGGTCAACATTGTCGCCTTCCGAGTCCACCGACGCCGACACTTGTCAGTCGAGAGATGGAAGAAAATGTAAGGTATCGTTTGTTTAGATATTTTTTTAAGTGAGTTAAATTTTATGATTTATGATAAAATATATAATTTATGATAAATAGATAATGATATTAGTTTAATTTTATAAATAATAAAAAATATAAAATTTATTTGATAAAAAATATAAAAATTATTATAGAATGTTGTAATATATAATAAAAATATAATTACATAGTATCAAAATACAGGAATAAATATAACCTTAGACATCATTTAATTTTTATAATTAAAAATTATTTTTAATATTATAATAATGTAAAAGTTGTTAAACATAATTTTTTATTTTTATCATTATATTTAATTACATTATTAGTCTTGTCAAGCGATGGAAAGATCAAGACAATTATTACCTATTTATTCAAGAAGCTAAAAAAAAGTCTGCAGTCTCTGTTATTTTCAACTTTTTTTAATTTTTAAATTACTTTTAATATTATTATTAATATATAAATTTAAATAGATAAATTTTTGTTATCAAAATTATTATATAATTTTAACTTTATTTACAAAAACAATTCTAACTTTAGTTCTATTCAACTTTCGAAGTTGAAAAATATCCTTAAACATATATTAAGTTTTTTATAAATTTTCGTAAATTATTAGTATTGTATAAATTTTTATATACAAATTTTTTATAATTAATTATATATTTTCATTGTTTGTAAAAATATTTTTAACTCTACTTTTTTTTCAATTATTAAAGCTGTTCTACTTGACATGAAGTCGAAAACAATTGAACTTACCGTTGTAAACTTCACTTGGGAATGATATTTGTAAAAAAGTTTATTATTTAAAAAATATTTTTTAATAAATAATATAATATATATATACATATATAATTTAAATTTAAATTTAAATTATATAATTTTAATTTAATAAAAAAATTAATTTAAAATTACAAAAATACAATTTTTTAATTGAATTGAAGCTACGAAGTTTATTCCCAAACAATATCTTAGATGTGTAAACGTTAAATATAAATATATATATATATATATATTTACAATATAGATATAAATGTTAAGATAATAAAATAATAGTTTAAAAATAAAAAAAATCAATCTTAAACAAAAGTTAGGGATCAAAGTTTACTGGTTTTCATTAACACAACATTACTATCTGTTGGTTTGTGACTTTTTGCCTACCCATATCTGTCTATCATTCCATGTGTATATCAATTCTTAATATTTTTAATAAGATCTTTACTTATTATGTATGATGATACCATTTTCGTGAGGAGTATTTTAATAATTTTCTATTGTAAATGATTAAAATTAATAAATCATACATAGGAAAAGCAAAAAATAGTGTATTAAATTTGTTTTCATCTACTATCTCTGCAATAATTTATAAAAAAACAAGAGTAGGATCAATAGTAGTAATGCCACACATATTTACGAGCAAAAGTAATAGCAATGAAAGCTGGATAGTGTTGAAAATTATATAGTAATTTGAGTGATAGAAATTTATATTTTAGAATTTATACAATAATAATAATAATAATATTGAGAGTAATTTTAGAAGTTGATTGAAATTGACTTCACCTAAGTTATATGATTTATGATATTTATCAATGAGAATTAAAAGACCATCAAAGTATAACACTTTTTACAGTAAGCATTTATGGTGGTGGAATTTTTCCTTAATGTTATTTACGGTGAAATAAATTAGAAAATTAGTTGTGAAGCTAACAAATGTGGACGTACGTATGGGTCCATTCTGGGCCCGTTCTGGACCGGGCTAACGACAGAGGCCCGAAAATGGTCCGGCCGAGCGGTATCTTCTCTGAAGCTTCCGTGTGGGCCTTTTTCTGTACGATCGCAGCAGATTTGAGTCAACGGATCGAAAAAGAAAAGAAGGCTTCATTTATCAACAGAATTTCAATTTTATCTACAATTCTAACAATGGTAAAAATTTAGAGTTAAAAATAATATTAAAATTACATAATAAATTTTGAAGTATAAATTTATACAGTGATGATAACATATAAGTGTTTGATTATGTTTGTCCCTACATTTTAATACTATGCAATTACATTTTTTACTATTTATAAAATTAAACTAATATCATTATCTATTTATCGTAAATCATATATTTTATCATAAATCATAAAATTCAACTCAACTCACCTCACAAAAATACCCAAACAGATGAAGTCTTTACGTAGAACTGAAGCTGACCAAACAACAAAGACTTAAAGAGACTTTTTTGTGGAACAAAATCTGTAGGAATTTTTATTATACGAAATAAGTATTTTTTAAAAAAGTGTAATAAGAGTAGATTTTTTACTATAGTTGTTAGAAGGAGAAAAAATAAAAAGAAATTTTTTTATGCTAAAAATCATGTTAACTTATAAAAAGTAAACTTTTAGTTCATCTAACATGTACACTTTGCTAAACAAAGTTTACTTCTACAAGCAGTAGACAAGCAAGTATGTGTTTTAGACATGACATAAGTTTCGATTGAAAATGAATAATTTTAATTCTTTACAAATTTTCATATGTTATTATTATTATACAAATTTTCATATACAAGTTTTTTTATCACAATTTATTATACAATTCAATATCATTTGTAAAACGAATTTTAACTTTTACTCTTCATAATTGATACAACTAAGACATTGTTTACAGATAATTCTTTTTAACTTTTAAAATCACTTAAATGGTCTGTTTGTGTACGTTGGAAATATGAAAACAGAAATTTAGAAAAAGGAAAAAGAAAATTAGGAGATGAAATTTTTTTAAGAATTATTTGTGTATGTTGTGAAAATTTTAGAAAAGTAATTTAAAAAATTAGAAAATTTTTATATTTTAACATTTCAAATATAATTTTACATTTTCCTTATGACAATGAGTTTAGCATTAATTAAGTGAGGTTGGATAAGACACAAGATTATGAAAATGTGTTATGATGAAATTTTTATTAATTACAAGAATTTTCTCAATCTAATTGGCAGAAAATAGTGGAGAAATTTTATACTTGTAGTGATAGAAAAATTTCAAATTTTGTCAAATTTTTTCAAGATGCACAAACATCGATAAATCCAAATTTTTTTAAAAATTTCTGACGTCTACAGACCCTTTCTAATGTCATTATTACAATTAGATTATAATATATAAACTTTTATCACTCTAATTACTATGTAATTTTAATTTCATTTACAAAACTAATTCTAATTTTAACTCTATTTAACTTTCAAAATACATTGAAGTTCTTTCTAAATGTACCTTGGGGGAGTTTATACTTTCTAAAAATTAATGAAAATAAAAATTTGAAAAAAAATTTATTATTAAAATTTTTAAAATCTGTAAATAAAAATTTTTATGAGATCATTTGTATATCTTATGAAAATATAAAAAAATTTATATTTAAATTTTAAAAAATTAAAATATTTTTAATTTTTAACATTTTACAATAAAATTTTTTCAAAATTTTCTTTTCAGGCACAAACTCCTGCTAAGTGATGTTAGTACTTTTCGTGTTAATAAGAAATAATAAAAATTTTAATTATTATTTATTATTTATTATAATTTTACATTAATTTCAAAAGAAGAAACACCACCTTAAAATATCTTATTAAGGAACAAGATAATAATCAAGTAAGTGGTAGCATTCGTCGTAGCACAAATGTAGGAGTCGGAAAAGTCACTGGTACCGTATCCTTTTTGATGCGTGACAGGCAAGCTGTAAATATTCGTTGTCGCCACGGTCAAACAGATAGATACCAGGCAGAAGCATATCGGTGTCAAACAGAGAGATACCAGTCAGTCTCCGGTGGTCCAACTCCAACCAACCGCGGCGGCCGCGCCGTGAACCAAGCGGCGGCGGATACGGGATACCAGGTGCGGATCATCGTTTTGGGCGGCGACGCCACTCACTTTTTATCCTCCGCCGCGAAGACTTGGCTCCTTGAACGCGGAACGTCAGATGGGTGGGGTCAATAAGATTGATCATCTTTGAACGCCTGGAAAATATCGTACATCGTCCAGTTCGAATTTGGAAAATCACAGTTCAGAAAAAAAGAAGAAAGGATTACGAGAATTGGGGTTTTTTTTAAAAAAAATAAGGTAGCTTTTTCAGCATTGGTTTTTAAGAGATCATCTCTATCAACCGTAGGTGTACTTTTTGTTGATAAGGGTTCAGTAGTATTTGTGTAAGAAAGAGGCTTAAATACGTATTGAAAAAATATAAAATAATTTTTTTAAAAAAATTTGAAGTTTTTTTTGTATTTAGAAAATTTTAAAAAAATTGTAAAATTTTTTCATCATTGTAAATATAATTTTTTTTTCACTGTTTATTATTTATTAGGTTAGAAAATTTTTTGCAATTGTAAAAAATCTTAAGGTATTTGTTAATTTTTTTAAAAAATTGCTGATGTTGCATGAGAAAATGTAGGACGAAGATAGTAATTGTTGTACAGGTAGAAATAGGTAAGATAAGATTCATGTTTTTTAAAATTTATACGATTTACGATGTAAATATTTTTGTACGATTTTTAATGTAAAATGTTATAGTTATTTAGTAAATATTATTGTAAATTACTGTAATGTATAGTAAAAAACTAAGATAGTATTTGTTTGCAATTTTTTGATTGAAATTAGAGTTGGAATTATAGTTAAAATTTTTTAAAAGTTTTTTAGTGTTTGTTTGTACTTAATAAATTTTTGTTAAAGATAATTTTTTTTAAAGTTAGAGTTCAATCACACTTAACTAAAGTTTGTTTGTATTATTTATTTTAAAGATGTTTTCTACCAGAAAAATTAAATTATATAATAAAATCAAATAATAATTAATTTTTTTGAAATTATTTAAATTTATATGACGTTGGTTATAAAATAAATATACAATGATGTATCATATATTAGAAAATATAATTTATCATTGTTACAATTAAAAATTTTACCTAAAAATATAAATAACAACTACATTTTTTATTAAAAAAAAAACTATCACAACTACAAACTTTAAAACTACAATATCACATATAGATAAGTTTATTATTTTTTCTTTTATAGATAATTAAAAATAAACTTTTTATACTTATTTATTTATTGTTTTAATTTTTTTATTTTTTTACTGTTTTACCCTTCTTTCCCCAAACTTGTGACTTGGAGATTGGTCGGGCGACGGTGGAGAAGGAGGGTTTGGAGGGAGATCCGTGAGGGGATGCGCGTGTAGGCAGACGCGCACGAATGACGGTGGTGAACGATGTGCGCAAGGAATGGCGACGGGAGCGACACGTGCGGGCGGACAGCGTGCGGCGATGTGGCGGCGAGCTTGCATGTGTGGTGCTTGAGGAGGAGAGGGAGATCGGCAACGGAAAGGGTTTTGGCGAAGGAGAAAAGGGAGATTGGCGGAAGGTTTCAACGAAAGAGGAGTGGGAGATTGGCGAAGCGCGTTGTGCTTAAGGAGGAGAGGAAGATTGGTGGAAGGTTTCGGTGAAAGAGGAGTGGGAGATCAGCGAGGAGACAGAGATGGGCGATGGAAAGGGTTTCGTCAATATTGTTACAAGAAGATCGACCAAAGTTTTTTTTTTTGTTGAATTAGTTGTGTTGAAATGAGGAGGAACTGAAAAGAGTCGGTGACATTTTTGAAACGAACGTGAATAAATAGTAATTGAAGTTGGGATAAATGTAAATATTATTTGTAATTATATTATTTGATAAATTAATATTTTAATTTTAATTATGTATGATAATAATATTTAATGTAATTTAGTTATATGAATAATAATTAAAGTTAAATTTTAGTAAATATTACTATGCAAAATTTAATTATTTATTAAAAATAACTCTAACTTTAACGGTACACGATAAAAACTGAAGTAAACAAATGATATGTAATAAAAAACTCTTAACCAAATAAAACCTAAAAGATAGACGTAATGCCACTGGTCCATTCCCTCCTCGGAAGCCTTCGACCAGTCCACGGCAGAGACGTCGGCCGATCGACCAGTGCTCCTCCTCCTCCTCCTCCGCTGCCATATAAAATGAGAAGCCCACCTCTACTACTCCTTCAAGCATCATCATCAACGTCTCTAGTCTCGTACCTGCTCGTTTTTTTTATACTCCCTCCCCCCCACACACGACACCTATCGCCACGCCGATCGTCATCGCCGGTTGAATGTGCGGCGGCGCTGTTCTCTCCGACCTCATACCCTGCCGCTATGGTGGCAGGCCTTCTTCTTCCCTCCAACGGAGTAAAGGGTTCGTCGAAGCTTCAGACCTCTGGCCGGAACGTACGTACGACGAGCAAGCTAGGTTGGGTCTTGGTTTTGGGTGTCACATCCTGACTTGCGTGTGAGCCGCAGTTGCCGGGAAGAAGAGGGCGCGCTTGCACGAGAAGAAGAAGGAGACGAAGACGTGGAGGAGCAGCAGAGCACCGGATCGAATGACTACCCCAACTGGGTCCACAGCGGAGGCGGAAGAGGACGCCGGCCTGCCGAAGTGTCTGCAGGAGATCGAGGCATGCATGAAGTTTCTGGACGAGATGCCGTACCAGGAGGAGATCTACGGTGGCGGCGTCGGCGGCGGCGGCGGCGGCGCTCCGCTTCCTTCCTATCTCGGCATGCAGCAGGATGCTCCTCTCCAGCTACGGAGCTTCGACGACGCTCTTCCTCTCTTCTGATCATTTCATTTCATTTTCGTTCTTACCTCTTTTTTCCTGTCAATTAATAATCATTCAAAGTTAGATAAAATTTAAATTTAAATTATTTTTATAAATAAAATTAAAATAATAAAAAATTTATAAAACTAAAATTATATCAAACTCATACAAGCAATAAAATTTAAGATTCGTCTTTAGATGTGATGGAAAAAACATTTTCTTAATGGTGCGAATAATAAAATACAAGTAATTTATTAATTTTAGATGCAAACATCACAAAAACCCTAGAATAAGGTATTGTTTGGAGTTAATTTTATTATTATTGTATAAATTTTAATATATAATTTTTAATTATTTTAATTTTATTTATAAAATTAATTTCAATTACAATTTTTTCTAACTTTTCAAACTAATTAAAATTTTCTCCAAATGCACCATAAAATACATGTTTTTAGTCGTACCGACGTTGTATGTATTTACCCTAAATAAACATTATTTACCAAGCAAGATCTTCAATCCAAGCTGTGCATACATCACGAAGAAGTAATAAACGAAAGTTTTTAAATGTCGATTAGGCGTTTACTTAGTTTAATAAATCTAAAATTTGATCTCTTGTGAAATGAGATTTTTACGATGGATGAATGAAAAGGACCAAACCGTTCGCTAGAATGGATACACGTACGAAAGCGGAAAGCTGGTGCCCGCGGCGGATCGGATCGGTGACAGGACGCTGGCAGCGGCGGCACGTCACATGTCCCACCACCGCGTCGAAGACGAAACCAGCGCGGTCGCAAACCTGGTGCCGCCGCCGTCGCTCTCCCCGCTTCCAATGTCCTCCTCCCGTTTCCGCCCTTTTCACGGTAGGGTGGAGAAAATAATGCCACGTGTCACCGCTCGATCGATCCCGTGGATAATCAGACCTGACATATTTATGGATTTTTTTCTTTCTTTCGTGAGAGTTTTGAACAAAAAAAGGGTCGAGTTTAAGGAAAAGGACAGAAAATAAATAATTACATGTGACGTAAAAAAAGGTAACGTGCGGGTTGAAAGTGCTAAATGTCGTGTTTGATTAACAAGAAGACGTTTGTTTAACGGTAAATATTCTGTATTTCTGTTTTTTAACATGTGTATTGTAATATTTATTAAATATTTTTAATATTTTAAATTAAAATATCATACTTAAAGTTTATATCGTAAATAATATAATTTTTTTAAAAATAAATCTCACTTAATTTAATTTTATCTCTTAACAAATATTACCTAAATTGTCGAATTAAATAGGGTAGAATTTACATTTTTAAAAAATTATATAATTTATGATGTAAAATGTTAATAGAAGTTTTTTAATATAGAATATTAAAAATATTTGATAAATATTACGGTACAAAGTTATAATATATAGTAAAAAAATAAAGGTAAATATTATTTGCTGTTTAAACAAACGGAGCCATCAAAGCTTTTGATGTTTTTGCCAACGTCAATTTCAAATTTATCTAAAATAAATGTTTATGAAAGTGAGATATATTTGTTTTAGTTGTATTTTAAATTGAGGTTAATTCCTTTTATAGACATCTGTATAATTTATTTCTATAAGTATCTCATGTACGATTAAGATAATCTGAATGCAACATTCCCTTACGTTAAGATTTATAATATTATTCTAAATATTATGAATCGTGATTGTTTTCGATTTTTTCCTTCTATTTATTAATATCTTAAATTATATAAATCACCGAAGAGATAGTATGACTGTTGTGAAAACTTCTTTAAATTCAAAATTTTAAGGTTTATTTGTATACATAAAAATGATAGAAAAAGAAAGAACGAAAATTTAAAAATTAATGAAAAATAAAAATAACGAAATTTGACAAAAAAATTACTTAAAATAAATGACTTCAAAAATCTACAGAATGAAATATTAAAGATCAGAATGTTTATTACTTTTACACAAATCACGTGATTTTGCACAAATACGTCAATAAAAATTAAATTTTCCATGATTTCTTTACATGTATCTGGAAGCTTCACAAAAGACATCTTAAATTATATAATTACAAATAATTTACTAAAATTAAAATTAAAATATTATTTTATATAATTACTGTAAAAAAAAATACCGTGTACAACAAAAAAGTACCTTTATTTAAGACGGTCGTTAACGTTGACCCTCTGGAAAATTCGATTGATGAGTGTGGAGAATTAACGAATCCGCTGCCGCCAATGGTGGATTTTGCGGCGGAAGGACGGCAGCGGGCGGGAAACGTGGGGGATGACGCAACCCCACACGGTGCCCAAATCCATCCATACTCGTCTCTTCTCTATAAAGAGACCACCGGCGGCGGCCCTGTTTCCAAACCCCGACCATAGATATAGCTTGCGACCAGCCACACCCCCGGATCGGTAAAGAACCGCCGACATTTCTCTACTTGCGACAACCCATCCGCCTGCTCTTGCTCCTCTTCTTCTTCTTCTTCTTCTTCTTCCAGATGTGTGGAGGCGCAATCATCTCCGACCTCATATCACCGCGCGCCCGGCGCTGTTCCAAAGAGCAGGCCTTCACCGCCGCTGATCTTTGGCCCGACGCCGCCCAATTATCTCGGGATGCGTACGAATCAAATCCCCAGCCACAGAAAGGTGACCATCACTGCTTCTTCTTCTTCTTCTTCTTCTTCTTCTTCTTCTTCGGTGGATCAGTGGTGGTGCTCGTGCAGGGAGGAAGAGAGTGAGGAAGAGCATGTACCGTGGGATACGGCAGAGGCCGTGGGGGAAGTGGGCGGCGGAGATCAGAGATCCGATGAAGGGCGCAAGGGTCTGGCTCGGCACCTTCAACACCGCTGAGGAGGCCGCCCGCGCCTACGACAAGGAGGCCCGCAGGATTCGTGGGAAGAAGGCGAAGGTCAACTTTCCCAACGAGGACTCCATTTCACCGCCGCCACCGCCACCAGCTGCCATACCCCCACCGCCCCATGTCCTCCAGCCTTCGTCGTCGCCTGTGGTGATGTACAACTTCTCGGCGCCGGCTCCTGCTAGTGCCAGCAGCTGCTGCGGGCACACCTCCACCACGGCAACCGCGTCGGAACAGGGCGGGAGCTGCGAGGCGGCGAGGATCCCCGAGGACCTTCTCGCTATGGAGTCGCTCATGAGGTTCTTCGACGAGGAGCCATTCTTGGACGGTCCGGAGTCGTTGGCCACGGACACGGCGGTGGTTGAGCAGGAAGACGCCGCCGCCGCCGCCGCCGCCGCTGCTTCTTCATCTTCTTCTTCATTGTGGAGCTTCGACGACTACGATGGCACGACGAAGAAGAACATCTTCAACTAACAATGAAGGGTGAGAGGCGAAAAGTTGATTTTGTTCGATCCATGTACATATGTATTTTTTTCTTGGCGTGCTCTTGCTTTTGTAGCTTGTTCGATTGTTCCGGTGGCGTCTGCCGCTG
The DNA here is from genome assembly GCA_024699675.1 of Amphibolis antarctica. NCBI lineage: Eukaryota > Viridiplantae > Streptophyta > Magnoliopsida > Alismatales > Cymodoceaceae > Amphibolis > Amphibolis antarctica. The sequence goes on from JAMKPZ010000331.1 coordinate 76,178, forward strand.
CAACCTTTGCTTCCGATCTCCGATCGATTGATCTCATGTATGATTCATCTATTTCTGATGTTAATTTATTTCGTTCTCTGCTCAACAAAATTTCTGATGTAATTTACTTTGAAACTGATTGGGAACCCTAAAGATCTGTTGTTTCTCAAGCAACGAAGGTAAGGACATTTCCATTGTCAGATTCTTAAAACGAAAAAGTTTTTTTTATTTTTTTACAATTATAAAAAGAAATCTACTTCTATTATATTATTTATTAAAATATATATTTTATGTAATAACAATCTTTACGAACTTTATAATAACAATCTTTACGAACTTTATTCTTGAAACTACTAAAATGTACGATATATTAAAAATTGTATTAGAGAAAATATATATTTATAATAACAAACAAACTTTATTACATTGCTCATAAATTCTGATAAATTTCTAACAAATTTTGAGAATTCTTATTAAATTCTCAAATTTTCTGATAAATTATATGATTGTTACAAATATCTTTATCTTTTCTAACCTTTTGTTACATTTTGTAATTTTCTTTTTCGATAATTTCCAAAATATTTTGTAAATTTATTTCAAACATTTCAAAGATACAAATAAACCCCTAATAATTTTGGTTAAAATCTCTCTTCTTATCAAAAACTTTAACTAATAACTTGTTTGTATACATCAAAAATTTGAGAAATAGAAATTTTAAAAATAAAAAAGTAAATAATAATAATAATAATAAATGAAAAAAATAATTTAATACTATTTATGCATTTTACAAAAAAATTTAAAAATTAATTTAACTACAAGTTTAACTATGATTGGTGGAGATTGAACAAGATGTACGAATTTTTGTTAACTTTACGAATTTTTTCAACTTATACTTATATTGATAAAAAAATTTAAATTTTTTTCATATTTTCTGAAATACACAAATACTTAAAAATCTAAAAAAATATTTAAAATTTTTTTTCCAAAATTTCTCAAAGACACGGACCACCAGTTATAAAAATGAAGCTTGCTATTCGACATGTACAGGTTTGGATACATTACATGAATATGGTTTTTTCAATTATGACATTATCGTACATGCATATGTTGGAGGTTCTGAATAAAAACAGATCATCTAATTAATCAATGCGGCAAGAACCTCTATCTAATCAAAACGAAGAAATAAATGGTGTACTTGAGAAATACCAAGTTATGCGTTGAACATCAAAATCGTGCTGAACTCCCTCTACAAGTTCAAGTGCAGATGTTGGAAGCTCTGTACCGCACCACAATTGAGACTATCAATCATCATGAACCCACGACAGGTATGGATTGTTTGCAAGCTTCTGACTGCAACTTTTATTGAATTGGTGGGAACTAGAACCTTCATTCACTCTGAAAGGTACTCATCTTTCATTTAGAAGACCATATGTAAGAATGGTGTGCTTGAAGGAAACTTGCTGAAGAATGCCACAAGTGCTTGGTTTGGTTATACATGTCCCAGGAGTGCTTGCTTGTACATATCCTCCTTTCCATCAGCCGCGGGGTACCAGTAGGAAGGCTGTCTTGTATCATTCACTTCAGCTTTAGTCAGTACCTTATCTGCATTCCAGAACCAGGGATTTAGATGTGGGGAAGATGAACCTGGGACCATTACGGAACCCCAGTCCCTTACTCCAGCTTTCCCTTCATTCACCCTCTTACGGAGCAGCAAGCGCCCAACATCTTCCCTCTTTATTTCAGATATGGTCCTGACCAAAATGGTGCACAAGAGTAGCACCAGGATGGCATCTTCCTCTGGTAGGAACTCAACCGCAAACAGTTGCCAGTTTATTAATGCTGTAGCTTTACCATTAGGGTTTTCTGGCATGAACCTGACCAATGTCAGAAACTTTTCTTCCTGCTTCTCAAAATTTTTGTCATCCGACGGATTATTTACCTGGTACTGTAATTTTCTCCCTTTCAGTAGCCTCACCTGCCAAAAAAATATTATACGAAACACAACCCATTCTATTCGTGTCAGGTCATTTGCTAGCGGTCATATAAGTTTTTTTCATTCCCCAGACATAATAATATTGCTGTTTTCAAAATTTTGCCTCATATCAAAATAGAGAATATTTTCTTGTGCAAAGGAATAGCCTGCATAGCTTGAGTAAATGGCATTTGTTGAAGAAAGGTAAATCCGAACAAAACTAATGTTTAGTACTAAAATTGAAATGCTCACCTATGCACTGAGACCATTTGAATTTGAAAGAAATATTCACGAAATTAACCGGAAAAAAGTAAATAAGAAACTGAAAATTTTGATAACATAGTCCAACAACTTTGAGAAATAGCTTGAAAAAAAAACACCTTTTATGATAGTGATTGATCCACAACCATGTACTAGAAAGTGTATATAGGGGATCCTACACCCAACTAGAAGGTGGCCCCATTTGTAGTCTCTTTTGTTTGCATTTCCCATCCATTTTCGCATCATTCCACCAGAAAATGGTTGCTTAAAGCACCAAAAATGTAAAAAACAGTAATTTTTGTTGATCCATTTTCTCAAATATCTGGAAAACTAAACTTGTGATGGAAAAAAAACAACATTTAAACGACAATTTTATCTGATTTAGGACGCATTGGTTACACTTCATTCACTACACGTACCTCTAACAAAGGCTGCATTTCATCTAATTCGGGGAGGTGAAGCAATGCATCATCTCATACCTTCTTACCAATTACCACATGCCCATTTAGAAAAAAATCTTCAACATGTTACAATGTACATATTTCAAATCATATAAGGCCAGAACTGCTTGATAGTTTTATTTCCTCTTTAAGTAATTATTGTTGGATAAACTGTATGCCCAGTCCATCATAAGGCTACGAATGATATACTTTCCCCTTAAATATGAGAAGCAATGTACATCGCCCAAATGAGACTGTCCAATCCATTGTAACCTAATTCTATGTAGAGGTAGGCATTCAAACCAATTAAACTGGTTAACTGAATCAAATCGTTTTTAATATAACATTATCCATCTTTTTATAGGAAATCTTACATATCAAAAGTTAAAAATGAGCATTAAGATTTATTCAACTGCAAACTAGATAGTGGATTCATCCATTTCATCTTTTTAAAGAAGAATGCGTCCATACATGTCAACTGCAAACTATTGTTGGGAGATGGGTTACAACATGGGTCTGGTTAGATGCCCACCATGGAAAATTCCACAATGGAAAGGAAAACACAAAGCACCTCATGGAGTTACAATCAACACTAAAATGACATGGATGGAAAGGAAAAAACATACCAATCCACGGGATTCCTCATTTTCAAGCTGGAACTCCAGTCCACTTCCCCAGCGTATCATCAACAAATCTCCTGTCGATAGAGACCAAGTTATTTTCCTTTCCTGTGTATTTTTCTCCCTTGGTGTTGCACTGCCAACAACCTTCTCTGCAATCAATCAATTACATAAGACATGGGTGAGTACTTTGTAATTAACGAGAGAGAAAAAATCGAATAACTTCATACTAGGAGCACTTCCGACAGAACCAGCAACATAAGACCAGGGGCCTTCATGTATTTCAACGATCTGATTCTCCCATTTTACTGCTCTAGGTGTTTCAGCTCCTCTCCTCCAAAACCCTTCAGCAATCCTGTATTTTACAGAAAGCCACATGAAAATCAAGAATACTTCAAAGCCACTCTCAATGCTGTGTAAACATAGACGGTCGTTTGATGCTTACCGAATTCTTATGACAAAGCATTCTCGCTTGAATTGGTCGATAACGGTACGAGCCAGCCAGCGACCTTTCTGAGGGTGGTAACCATTCATTCTGAGAATCACGTCAGAAATCATGGTGCCACCATCATCTGTAACTCTGTCGGGCAAACACTTCAACAGGTAAGGGGCCTGAACTGGGGGGGTAACCGACAGCAAGATTTTCAATTGCATTCCAAGATCTTTTGATAAAGAGAGCATGCTCTGGCGCAACAAATCATTCCATTCAAACACCAATTCCTTAATTGTTTCGTTCCTCAAACAACCAGAACCTTGTTTACGGAGGCTTAATACGACACCCTGTGTGCCAAATTCACAGTATAGTCGCCACGATCTCTGCCAGGATTCTGAGGACAAGGAAGAGATGAGCTTGGAGAGCTTCATCTCTCTATGGCATCTCAATGTCCGAAGGCGAAGGAACGTCTTCTTATTGTCTCCATCACCTCTGCCTTCATCCCATCTACCCTTGACAAACACAAGCACCTGCCTCCACATTCCAGATGCGCAGCAGATGAGTAAGGACCAATCGACATGAGACCATCATCAAAGCATAATATTCCCAGTGTCTATTTTACAGCAGGAATGAGATGCTCTGCAGTTCATGTACAACATACCTCAAGCAACGACCTGGGTCGCAGGGGCTTGTACCTCCTATTGACATCATCATCCGAACCCTCCCAGTAGAGGAATATCCGTGAGGGCGAAGTAGTCGGCTTTAAGCAAGGTCCTGACTTCTCTAATGGCTCATCAAATTCCTCCTCCCATGCTCTCTTCGTTTTCTCCACCTCCCCATCCTGCGCCCTATCGCTACGCCCAACAGCAATCCAATCTACATCATCACTCAGCCCCATTTTCTCCATATCCTTGCCGTAAGCCACCGGGAAGCTCTGCTTTGCCGTGGGAAAACACTCTGAATAAAACAGAAGCTTAATTTGGAAGGTAAAATTGTAGAACAACAACTGCAGTCCCAAGCAAACCTGATGGACCTGCCACATGAGGAGGATGTCGGAAGCAGGCACGAATCTGTAATCACGACGCTTGAATTTCTTGGACAGACGCAAGAAGCTGTTGTACCGCCGCCTCGCCGACACGAGGAAGACGGTCTCCGAGAAGAACAAGTCGCTGAAGAGGGAGTAGACGTCCCTCTGCTCCTCCACAATCTCCAACAGATCCTCGTCTTCGCGATCCATATCATCCGATACCTCGGCCGTCTCCACCAAGTCGAACGGCTCGCCAGGGTAAGCCGAGGTCCAGATCTCCCGGCACCGACAATAGGCGTAGTCTTCGGTCACCTCGTCGAAGATCGCCGGCTTCTCCACCACAAAACCGAATCGCGAGACGCAATAGTCCCTGTACTTCGCCTGCGAAGCACAGCGATGGCACGTGAGTAAATTCAACAAAAACGCAGGGGCATTGAGGTGAGGCGATGAACGAGGAGCCGACTCCCACGGGGTGAAGGCAGTGGCAGTGCCAGATCCACTGGGCATCGGGAGGGGGGAGGAGTAGGAACGGCGGAGGAGAAGTGGAGGAGACACCGGCCATCAGCGGCATCCACTGGTGGTGGTAGCGGCGAAGGGAGCGAAGGAGGGTGGGACGGTGGTGGAGGAGTGTGGAGTCGGATATGAGCCTGAGGAATGAGAGGTGGTTCCTGGCGGCGGCGACAAGGTCGACTGTGATGGAGACGTCGTCATGGCACGAGCTGTTGTTGCTCCTGCCGGAGGACCGATCCATGGGGGAGGAGGTCGGCAGTGGAGGTCGGGGTGTTGGCGGCGGAGATGGAATTGTGGGGACTGGACTAGAGCGGAGGAGAAGGTGCGCGTCAGACGAGTAGCCTTCGTCGCTGTCCTTGTCAAGAAGCAGTGGAACGTGGTGTCCAGGCGTCCAGCACCTGCGAATCGGACCTTTCGTTTACATATTTACGTGGCGGTGAAAATGTGTAGACGAACGCATTAACTTTTGGGTGGAAAAAACTTTTAAATTTTCGATCATTTGTGGGTAATTTAAAATTTTTTACCTATTGGTATAAATTTTTTTTTGATATTTTAGATGAGAAAAATTATCAACCTTTTTTTTAAAAATATCATCTTCAACTTTACAAGACTCTTTGCCACTATATTAAACATTTAATGTCTCATCGTAGCGATCTCTTATCTTACAGATATTGTTCTAAGTATTTATTTTTAACTGTAAATCACTCTTTTTATATAGCTACCATACCTCCCTTTCTCTTGATGTTATTATTCCTCTTCTCCTAGTGTTGTTTCTCCTCTTTCCACATTTTCCTCTTCTTCCATTCGTTCTTCTACATAACTTACGTTGAGAACCGCCTGATGCAACTCGCGAAGAAGCGTTGAGACGAGAACTTCTGTGATTACTTTCATAATGTCCAATACAATGAAAAGTACAAGATTTATAAGACTCCTATCCGACAGTTACGCTTACAATAACAATCTTTCGTTACATACGATAACAAACAATCACGTGATACAACAGGTATACAACGTAATTTCATGGTTGAAAGATTCAAATATTTCCATGGAATGACGTAACCTGAATCTCTGAAACAAGAAGTTCACTTGCTATGGCAAATCCAAATAGGCTGTCAAAGAATGCTTGAAAAGTAGCAAACCTAAAGCTAATTACGATTAAGAGGGTTTCTCACCTATTTGTTATTGCAATTGAATGTAAATTTTCTGTCCAACACACACCACAGCAGTCTAAGAAATATGCCACCCTCACAACAAGACAGAGTGATCAGACGGATCAAGGTTTGTGACGCTTGTGAACATTGAAAGAGACATCTTCAAAACCTGTTATACCTGCTGATATCTTTTGCCCAGTTCTGACGGGGCCAACGCCTTGAGGAGTACCTGCACAAAAATCAGTTGTAGCCTACTCAGGTAGAAAAATGCATGGAGCAACGTAGATACATAATTAACAGGACGGTAATGCTTATTGCATCAAAAATTAATAAGCAGAAAGATGCCCAAACAGAATTTTATCTATTTGTTTCTAAAAGGAATCAGTAAGATTTAGTAATGTAGCATAATCTCCAACAGAAAGAATAATCAGGACCAAACATGCCCCAAATCGTAAAAGGTAAAGTCCATTTAAGGCTAGTGGATTTTCAGAACGAGCATAGACAATGCAAGTTTTTTTTCAATCCAAATGTTTGCAACAGGCCTTATCTTGGAACATTTTTAATTAAAATATGAATAAAAATAAAAATTTAAAGTAAACATTGTAGTACAATGTCTAGAAATCATATATACTAAAACTGCATCACAAAATCAATATTCAAGAACACTACTTTCCTGTGTTCTGAAATTATAAGAAATACCATCAAGGTTTATTACTAAAAAGTAAATGTAAATCGGTAGGCACTCAAAGTTGGTAGGAAACCCTCAAATCAATAACTTTCAGGAGCCTTGAGAACAGCACTATCTGGATGGTGCTATCTTTCGAACCTTGAGTCCACACTTCCTTTAATATTATCTAACTTGAAGATATATACTGGATGAACTTTGTTCTTATTCTCTGAATGAAATACACTTCGAATTTATGGATGACATTCCTAACTAATTGAGGCAAAAAATGCAAAAGTTGAGAGGGATAATCTGTCCATCTTACTAACGGTTTTCAATAAATACATGTTGAAGTTTTATGTAGTTTATAAGAGACAAAACAAATTAATGTTTCCCTTCGAAAAGTATAGGAACTTGTTACCTGTTAGAATAACATCACCTTCCATAAGTGTCATAATTGAACTTATATGGCTGATGAGAAATGGAATTTTGAATATCATGTCCTTTGTTGAGCCCTTCTGCCTGAGTTCATCATCCACCTGTCAAAATAATATATCATGTTTAACGGATGATGCTAATATTTTGCCAAATAATTGGCGATTCAGGAAGAACTGTCTATGACCTTCAACCACAACTCCAGATTTTCAGGATTAGTTATCATTGACTTTGGCAGCTGCAAGAAAAAAATACCCATCTTGTTAGAGCTCAACAATTCAAAAGTACTTGAAAAACTGTACAAGAGGAAAAATATTTCAAGCTCATCATATAAATGTTGTTGATGCCATTAAAGTGGAATGGCTATCTTAGATAGTGAGAATTGGAAATTATAGTATACCATTATGGCAACTAAAGTTCTTACCACTGTACCTATTGGAGTGAATGTGTCATGTCCTTTCGCCACAGTCCATGGAAGGCCTGAAGACTACAAATATGAAAATCACTAAAATTGTTACATAAGCAGGCAGTGTATTTCATATAAAAATAGCCATCATATACAAAATAAATGTCAAAAAATGATGGTTAGGAACAGTTGCCATTGACAGAAATATCTATATGATCAATCCTCCTGCATGAGTATGATATTGATATGGACCAATTTATCCATATATATACATGAGTGAGGAGCCAAAAAAACATTCTTTACCACAAACTTAATTCTATTAGTTGCACAAATTTTATCATTCTCCATAGGTGTTGGGAATTTTTAGTGATGTTGATTATCTGTGTTTGTGTACTAGGAATATAATTCCAGTATTTTGTTTAATCCCTAGTAGACCTGTATTCCTAACTGATATATCCAATTTAATTTCACATTGGATTATATTCCTCATCCACGTAGGAATATATCTACATAACTTATAGAGTAGTGCAACATTCATTGGTGTCATAGGGTGAGAGAAATTTTACATAACTAGCAAATATTATTTGATGGCTTCACAAACTAAAACTCATGTTCATAATTTCACAAAGGCTACCATACTCGCAGAAGGCATGTGCAAGTGTAAGATGGAAAACATTCATTTGTTTTCCTAATTACACTTGAATGATAAGGAAAGCTTTTTATCTATCAAATTGATTGGTATTCTAACATGAAACTGATGAAATGGCCATAGTAATTAGTAATTACTAACAACCATCACTGTCATACAGAGAAAAAAGTAATCTGTACAATCTCCAAGAATACATACTAAGTACTGATAAATACTATTGGACCACTAGAAGACATACAAGTATTCACCTTGGCCGATGACTGGATTTCTCTTGCAGTCATATCCAAGGCAACTGCATACCCTTCACCATTCACAAGAAAACAAAAAGTTCCATCAATACTCGGAGTCAGAAACTTCCAATCCTGATGAACTACAGCCATGATTCGGCCAGCAACAGAAAATCCCCCTTTTAGTAAAAGACAACTACGAAATTAACCAATCATGCAAATTATGCTGCTAAACGACACATAATTTGTTCAAGTAAGAGGTACAATCTGAATGGAAGAATCAGACATTCCAAATCTAATACATTAGCCATATTTAACTTTGTTCTAAACGCATTCATTTATCTCTCATGTCAAAAAATTTCTTCAGATAACCAAAAGAGACCATATGATCAAACTGTAGAAGACCCTTATTTAGAAAGAAATTTCCACATTGCCAGTAAAAACCGTGACGAGTCAGATTCTAGAAAAAATACCTCCAACATGGTCCATCGCCGCCGCCTCACTGACGTCGCGAGCCTTCTGCCCCATGACGACCGCCAGTTCCACCTCGTGATCCAACGAGTCCAGCGGCTTCGGGATCTCGATCGTCCCCCCGTTCTGAAGGTAGGAGGAGGTCGGCTTCATGAACAGAACAGGCTCCTGCGGCGTCAGGAGCAGGAAATTGATCGAAACCCGCAAGAAAGTCGAATCGGGACAAGTGTAGTAGCGTGCGGGGGGAGAAGTACCTTCGGAACGGCGTTTCCAAGCTCCTTCGCATGGGCCGCGTAGTTCCTACCAACCGCAATGATCTTCGTCCCGATGCTCAGAAGCCTCTGGGGGATCGATGCGGAAGCCATGGCGGTGGCAGACCCGACGTCGACCGACCGAAATGGAGCAGGATGGCCGCCAAATGTTCGGCCTCATTTTATTTATAAACTTATTCTTAGCGTTATTATTATTATATAAATTTTTATATTTTAATTATTATATAAATTTTATTTTATTTATAAAATTAATTTTATCTAATTTTTGAAATTAACAAAAAACCTTAAACGATAGTGAAAGAATTATAAATCAAATTTAATCTTAATTAATATATTTTTATTTAAATTTAAACTTAAATTAAAATTTTCATGAAAGTGTTACTGTTTTTTTTACACTAATGTTCGATATGGATTTTATTCAGTTTTTTTTGGAAGAGATAAAAAAGTTGAAATTTAGATTATCATTTTACCCTCTTTGGTATTGTTTATTTAAACTAATTTTAATTTACTACAAACTTCTAATATTATTATTATTATATAAATTTTAACACGTAAACTTTTAATATCATAATTCCTATATAACTTTTAACTTTATTTATTTTACTAATTTTAACTTTAATTCTATTTAACTTTCGAAATTGATGAAAATCTCTTCACTTAAGACCTTTCTTCTTTTTTTCGGAAAAATTCATTTGTCAAATTAGTTTTTTTAATGTGTTTGTGTGTTAAAATCCATCAAACCAAGGTAATTATACAATACAAAATCATATACATGGCTTGGGCTGGATCTTGCTAGATCCTAAAACCTCAAATACCCTTGTGATACACCATTTTTATGTGTTCTACTGAAATCTTACATGCAAATGATGGAAGAATCTGTTAAAATAATCTTACATTAATAAATATAGGTAATAAAATTAAACTTAAAATATAAAAAACTTTTCTACTTATAGCCAATTGATTATTTTCAAATGAAATTTTAACAGAATCGACCAACATAGATTTGAATTGCAGTCTTCATCTGGAGATATCATATCATAGTCTATGTGCTCATGGACAAGATCTAGGCATAAATTTATTAGCACTTCCAGACGATATTTATGTTCTTCCTCTTGATATAAAAATTTCATATAATAAATAACGAATGAAAATGATAATGAGAATTTGGGACAGAGGTCGGAAGTAGAACTTAACATAAAAGACAGAGAAAATAAGAAAGAAAAGGTAAACAACATAAATCACAATAACTTAGTTAACCAAAAACAAAGATATTCGTAATCCTTTTCGAAATTTGAACCCTGAGAAACACAGCACACTACCATTGTCTAAATGAAAGGATAAAAAACGAGAAGATCATGTGAGAGGGTTAAGAGAATATGATGTTTACATGGAAATTTTTAATTTAGATTAACTTTAATACATTTCAAAAAAATCTATGACAGAGAACCCTTAGAAATGCAATTTTTTACAACTATTTATGCCGTTTACAGGAGTACACAGACCAGCAGCATAACAAATTTTGTGATAATGACTATAATTACAATAAACAAATTTATAAAAGAGGAATATTATAGACATACCCAACGAAACATGAGCGACGCTGGTCACGTTAAATCTGACTGAGGTGTGTTGCACATGCCCTAGATGATAATCAAAGCATTCTGAGTTCCAACGAACCATGCCATAAGTTGGAATTTTGAATCTGCAATGCAAATGAAATTGGCATTTCCTTCACTATTTTATGTGCAAGGCTGTCTCCCCAGATAATATGACGAGATAAAAATCATCCCCATAGTGAAGAAAGAAGAAACCGTTGGAAGATGCCCTTCATTGTTGCTAATGCATCAGCTTACATGCTACTTCATATGTACAAAGAGAAGCTCCGGCTTTTCGATCAGTAGCTTCCACTCTGTACAAAATCTAGCAACGGTTGCCCCATCTACAACTCTATGGTCAGCTCCAACTGCTACCTGTCAAAAGAAAGTCAAAAGTTTCAGAAATCATAAATTCTCAGGTCATGTATTTCGGAAAAATGATTTTAATTAATGCAAATTTGATGTTACTGAGATATAAAACAAACGAGTCAATTAGACTCATATGAGAGCGTAATCATGTAACAGTTTAGTGATACACAACATAAGTAAAAGTTGATCGTGCAAAGTACAAAACACAACCTCCATAACAATAAGAATGCAATCAACTATGGGAAGCACACTGTCAATATAAAAAACATATAAGAAGTAGTTGTATTCAAATACCAATTTCAAAAAATAATAGGAATAATAAAAGAATTATTACGTAATCACTATTAGAACTTTGGAACCCCTTACAACGAAAGATGGGCAAAGATATAACAAATTATGATAACTTACATTTGCTATGGAAGCAGGATATACGGTCCCATCATCTCCATAACGAGGAAGCTTTTGAATTCTACCAATTGCAATTATGGCAACCTCAGGCAAGTTTATAAGTGGACAACCAAACTTCCCCCCAACTGCTCCAATATTACTTAGAGTTATTGTTCCGCCTGATACATCCTCAGTGCACAATTTATTATTTAAAGCCAAGTGTTGTAATCGTGACAATTCCCTCGTGATCTGAATAAAAACAAACATGTTTATCATATGGCTTAGCCACAGCAAGATAGAAGGTGAAACAAAGAATTCAACATAACATATGAAAAAACAATATATGATTCTTTTGTGCTTGGAAAATCAGTAACAATTAATGTACGGACAGCATTCTTTGACAGGACTGGTAATGACAGTGGATGCTTTTATATCATGTTAGTCATGAGGATCATGGCAAACAGGAATATAAGGTAATTAAAATCTTAAATGCATTGACAAAAGGAAAAGAGGAAGAGAACTAATATTAGCAAGGTATTATTTGTATAATAAAAATTTTCCCACATCCAGCATGAATGGTTGCTCATGTAAGATCATTGGCCAGAAATGAAGCACCCCCAAAGCCGGATTTTGATTTCACCTTCTCAAAACAATTAAAACCTACAAACAGAAAGCTTCCTGGGACAAGAACATTGTTTATGGTACAAGAAACAATGAGTCAGAATCACTTACCATTCGTTTACTAGAATGCTGCCCTCCCATTCTAGCTGTACTTAGTTCCGCGAAAAGATTATAGCAATGTAACAACCCTAAGTTTACTTCTAACATGAGTAGTTTAAAAAAATGAGATAAGTAGGAGCTTGGGTTGAGGTTGTGATGGATATTCTCAACAATCTCATAAATTGAGCCCCAAGTTACCAATATAAAATGAACTACAGTTTTTCTAAAGAAGACAGATCTGTATGCTTTAACAACATGGTGAAATTTAATGGGCACATGGTTATTGAAACCCAAGTAGTGAGCCTAGCAAATGACATATGGTACAATAACTATAGAATACCGTACAATCAAGAAGTACAAGACAATCATTCTCACAACAAATAACCCATGTGTAAGGTATGAAGCACGATAATTGACACAAGCATCAATTGCTTCATTCAACCAACAACTTTATGTATCGAAGTTGTTGGGTGTCCAGCATGTGTTGCTCTCCGCGTGTCCTGATTAAGTCACCCGCACTTGAGGAGATGTCTCGCGTTTTACCGTGGCAAGTGGGCCTTGATCAAAAGCTGAAAATCAGATGACCAAGGGTCACACTCGACACAGATTAGTAGGTATTGTATTGTGTCTTAAGAGGAATTGTAGAATTTTTGCTATTACCTTGAGATTTTAACTTAGTGGTAAGTGGTATTAGAGGCAAGATATCTTATGTTCAAGTCCTAGCGAGTACATTCTACGTGCACGCATGCTGAGGGGATTGTTGGGTGCCTAGCATGCATTACTCCGTACATGTCCCAACTAAGTCATTTGTGCTTGAGGAAATACTTCGTACTTTATTGTGATAGGTGAGCTATAACTGAAAACTGGAGACCGGATGGCCAAGGGTTACACTCAACATAGACTTGTAGGTACTGCGTTATGCCTTAAGAGGAATTGAGGAGTTCTTACTATCACCTTAAGGTTTTAGCTTAGTGACAGCACCCGATCCCAACAAGTGGTATCAGAGGTAGGAGGTTTCATGTTCGAGTCCCAGTAAGCATGTTCTACGTGTACGCATGCTGGGGGAGGATTGTTGGGTGCCCAGCACACATTGTCTCCCTGCGTGTCCCAACTAAGTCGCTCGTGTTTAAGGAGGTGACTCACCTTTTACTGTGATAGGAGAGCCATGATTGAAAGCTAGTGACCGGATGACTAAGGGTCACACTCAACACAGACCTGTAAGTATTGCATTGTACTTTAAGAGAAATTGAGGAACTTTTACTATCACCTCGAAATTTTAGTTTAGTAACAACACCCTATCTTAACAAAAGTATGATTTACAAAAATATATCACGAATAAAAGAAAAATATGGACTAAAAGTTTATTAGATTTCCCTTCTGATTACATAGTTTGGAAGTTCAAATACTATGGGAATTAGTTAAAAAATGTTACTCAAAATGAATTTGACTTATGACCATATAAAAACAAATCCAAATAGTCTAATATTAGATTTCTACTTCTAGGTTGTTGAAAACCCAAATCGAAGACATGTTTCATATGGATATTAAACCCAGATAAATATAATTTTATGTTGTAGTAGCAGTTTATTCACGTCTAACAAAACTTAAAACTTTATTCAACAGAGTATATCTATAATAATATTGAAATAATAAATACATATTTAATTGCAAATATCTCCATCTACATATTTGATTGTGCCTCAAGTCAATTATCGATTTACCTCATCTATTTTATATCATACTTTTAGCTGCAGATAGCAATGTAGGCAAGGATGGAGACCTGAAAATTGGGTTTAAACTTTATACCTACCTTGCCACATGCATAATTTAAAGGAAAACTGTTAAGATATAGTTAGATCCGTCCCCTAATCTAACCCACTTACACCCAATCTTAAAAAACCCACTTACCCCCCTACTCCCAGAATGACACATGGACACACATCTCAATTTTGTGTATGCATAATGCTTGGTAGCAATACTAGATCACATTGATAATACATAACATTAGCAGCTCCACTGTTCTAATGAAACACAAAAGAACCATATATAGTTAAGAGGAAAAGTAGGAGGTCCCTAGAGTTATCAGCCTCAACCCCTTGATATATATAAGATCTGATCCGTGGGATTAGGTAAAGGTGTTAGTATTCTTATCAACAACTTGGATAATGATGCTAATGAGATATGCAGTGTTGATCCATCTCTTTAGCTTCCTCTTCTTCATCTCATCTTGTTTGTACCTTACCACCTCTTTTTCTTGATTCCCATTTCCACCTGTTGTTCACATAATGATAGTGAGTTACAGACCTTCGCATACATGAATAATTTTCCAGAAACAGAAACAAGACCAGCACAATAGTATTGTGGAGCATCGGTACTGGCTATAGTTCCAGACTTGATATATTATTGAATTGTGGGATTCGTGAGTGTATGACAAGTGACGCTGGCAGATAATAAAGTCAATGTTAGCATAGCCTTGATCTGCCCTTTCATCACCCATAACATCGTATATGCCATGATGCCATCAAGATAAAAAATATGCCATTTACATTGAATATTTAAATGGTCAGAACTTTTCTAGTAGAGACTATAAAAAATCCATGCCACCCATTAATAAAAACCAATAATTCATTCAAGTGAAACGCACATTACTAATTTGTAAGATGTTATGCCATCAACTTGATTAAAGATTTCAATGTGAAGACACCTGCTATTGCCAAAACTGGTAATAAATAACAAAAACATTAACTTATATGCAGATACTTGAAAAACGTCCATAACAAAACTATTCGAAGCAACAGCAAGATAATACCACATATATTAAAAAAGTGAGCCGGAAACTAACCTCCAATGTGGACAGTTTCTGGACTTTCTTTATGTTTGGTACTACCAACCCATACGGAGTGGCCATGGCAATCCCAACATTATGATATCCTGCAAAATAAAATGAAAAGCATGCCTCAATTTCATATCAAGTTAGAAAATACAATATGAAATTTCAATCATCCAAACAAATAAACTCCAGTAGAAGAGTGAGCATTCCTCATGATCATCTAACAAGAAATCTCCAATAACAAGAATGGCTTCATACATGCAAATAAAAACATCTATGCAAATAAAATGAGAAGCATGCTCAATTTCATATCGAGTTAGAAAATACAATATCAAATTTCAATCATCCAAACAAATAAATTCCAGTAGAAGAGTGAGCCTTCATCATGATCATCCAACAAGAAAGCTCCAATAACTAGAATGCCTTCATACATACAAATAAAAACAGCTATGCAGCAACAGATACATCAGATATGGATGCAATTTATCAAATTGACCATACCTTTAAAGATGACTTCATTCGATTCTTCTCTGAATGTACTATTTAGCATTGGGAACTTATCCAATGCCATGGAGAGTGACTTTATTAAGAATGGAAGATATGTATGCTTGACACTGGGGTCGGTATTTCCCTTTTGAAAAGCTACTTTGAGTTTCACAAGAGCATTGCAATTAATCTCTTCAACATAATGAAAATGGGGAACTTTTGCAGCCATAGTCATTGATTTGACCATCGACCTGTAAAATCCCCTGAACAGAAAACAAGAAAAAGAACATACTAAATATGAATAAATATAACTTATCTTACATATCAATCATAAAATATGGGAGAAAATATTGGTCTGCATGTCTACCAAGAAATATTAACCTATGATTCAAGGGAAAAAAGGGGCTGATAAAATCATAAAACATGTTGATGGTTTTAATGTAGGTGCATTGTCATTCCCATTCTCCTATTTCTACAACTTTCTGCAACTTTTTATTATATAATTTTCTCAATTATAAATTATACGTTAGAGCTGTGATGTCACAATCTTGGACTTTTGAGCAAGCCACAGAATTCCATATAAAAGAAAATATGAACATTCCTCTGCAAGTCATAATACATTTACAGATTCCCCATTTTTCAGTGACTCAAATAATGCAAAACTAAACAATGAAATTTTTGGGACAATACCACAAGCACTTTATTTTCTTCCCCGCAATTAGATGAATGGAGTTATAGGTTAGATTTCATAATGTACTCATAGAAAATAAGATTAGAAATTTTTTGAATTATTGTAATTTGCGTTCACCCACACTAAAAACAAGGTCACATTGAAATGTAGCCTTTCTTGCAAAAGTAACCATCCATCAAACGATTATCATGATATCATCTTTGCCAATATTTTGAAGCTTTCTTAACTAGCATCTTCATTTTCCACATCTTAAATGTAGCTTCATCGGAACTGATACAATTCTTTTGTTACTCAGCCTTCTTGTTCAAATGAGATGTGATTGATAAACTGCTTTTCTAATAATTTATTATAGTATAGACGACCAGTACACGTTATCAGATTTCATAAATTTATAAGAAATCTTTCAATATGAAATTTCTGATTATCTTCTATTGAATTTTTTATTAACAATTTCTGGTAAAATTAATTCGAATAGTGCTTGAATGTACCTGAGAGGAACTGTCTTATCTTCATAATATACATCATCTCCAGTGCCCATATGAGATGCTTCACCTTTCAGCATCTCATTTTCCTCATGGCTGCTGTATGGAGGGGATTCCTCCCAGTTGCCCTTGCCCTCCAGAAATTTCAACACATCTTCTTTTAAAACTCGTCCACTTTTTCCAGTGCCATGTACATCAGAAATGTTTATGCCATGTTGCTTTGCAAAGTGCCGTACGGAAGGTGTGGACAGGACCCCCTGTGCTATTTTCTCTTCTGTTACTTGGCATTCTTGCAACTCACTATTCATAGAGGTGTCAGGCAGCTCAACATCAGACCTTGGAGTAGTTGCATTATCTTCGACAAAAATCTTTAACAAAGCTTCTCCAACCTGCAGTAACAACCCAGATGTATTAGACCTCTTCTACCGTGCATTAAGAAGCAAAGATTTCCTTGGTTCTACCGGAAGACGTGCACAACAGAACATCTTTTTTTCCTGATCTATTCATACAGGTGTTTATATTGGAGTTTAGCATGAATGGCAAAAAAATTCTGAAAGATCACAAATACATAATTAAAAAGGAGATCGACACAAACCTTCACTATCTCACCAGGAGAAAATAAAATTTGCTGAATTTTTCCACTGTACCGGCTGGTAATTTCAATGGTTGCTTTGTCACTCTGCACCTCACATAGTTTTTGAAATTCTTCAATTGTATCTCCCTGCAAACATACATTATGTTAACTTCAATAAAACATGAAAAACCATCAACATTTAAAAATCCATGATCATCAACACTGACCAGCGTACACTTGAACTAATGCCCAAAGCAATCATTGTTGCAAGAGAAAAGGTTAGTCCCAAAGAAATCAACAAAGTAATATGACATTTTCACCATTTGCACTAACCTATTTATGGAAAAGAATTGTTACTAATTGCACCAAGCTTATTGGTTTGAGGTAGATCTTTGGGTTTTCCTTAGAGCCAATATTGACCTTTTTTTTTTTTGATTTATTCTTTCATTTTCATATAGACAATTCCTTAGGAAATAACAAACAAATAATCATAGATTAATATTGGGAGCATGGTATATTTGGAAACATAGTAATGATGTTACAGATATAGAAGCAAGGCCACATATTGTTCAGGTTGTTAAGAATTATAAATATCATTTAGTTTGTTATAGAATCAATAAGACCCTGGATAATATAATGTCCATGTAATGATTCTCTTAGTAACAGACAGGATAGGTCAAATGTCTGGGAACTGCTTGTTATTGATTCTTTCGAAATTAGTGCCCTTGGATGTAGATAATAAAGTGGCCCTTTTTCAGCTATTTTCCGAGATGCATATGGTAAAAAGATTTTGCTATATATATATTGATAAAGTCTATATTAACAACATTTTCATGCTGAAAATTATGATTGTCGAGTGTGATTCTTTACTTCCTGTTCAATGGATTATATATTCATCAAATGCATCTCATTATAAAGTATGGCATTTTGGTTAATGACGCAAAGTCAAAATTGTCAAATTTACCAACTTCGACCTAAAGTAAGTGTTTACATTGACCTCAAGATTAATTGGTTATGAGTAAAAGGCTCCGTCATTATATTAATTCATGCATTTTTTTATTTTTTTATGATTTTTCCATATGTGAATATTCCACTACTCTCCTTCGCTTGTGGCATTTTTTATTTGGTTAATGATGCAAAGTCAAAATTGTCAAGATTTCCCAAACTTCAATCAAAAGTATGTGTTGACATTGACCTCTAGATTAATTGGTTATGAGTAAAGGAGTCCATCATTATGCTAATTCATGCATTGTTTTATGATTTGTCCATATGAGAATATTCCACCCCTCCCTTTCACTTGTGACATTTTTAAGTCCAAAAGAGTACCTTTTGGTAGATATGTATAAATCCACTAGGCTCTTTTTACTCTAATATCATGATGAAATGTAAATATCTAACTTAGCATCAATCAACCATAAGTAGAGAGGGAAAAGTCAGTAGCAGTATTTCCCACAACTGTCATTTCAATGGTCTAGACATCTGGACCATTTGTTTTTGTTTTTTGTCGCTGAGATTTGTTCTCGTAACTATGATCTAGTATTTTCACAACACCACCAGTATCATCATTGTTTAATAAGAAACAAGAACAAGAATATGAAAAGAAATCAAAAAAATATCATTACAACAACAATAACAATAAAAATCGACTGAAAAACGAGAAAAAAAAATTTATTGCTTGCTTTCGAAAACTCAGGAACAGTTTCCATATCAGTTCATGTGCTGTTTTTATATGATTTACCATTCCATTTGTATGCAACTCAAGAATGAAATGATTTGACTGATTGGTGGTGTAAAAAAGGAAGAAAAGAATGCCTTCAAGGAAGATAGACTCAAGGGAAATTTCCTTAGTATATGCTAAATAATAATTTTTTTTTTGATCAGTACGTTATGGTATTTTTTATTTGCAGGAATGGGTTAACAGGGCTGGATAACAAAAAAAAAAAAATTGATTATCAAGAACACAATAATCTTCCGCAAGGATTCCATCAGACTAGAATGACCATTGAACAACTGCATTAACATGTTAGGAATCATTTAATGGCCGTAAGAATCCCCGAGTTCTGATAAGAACAGTATGATGCCATTCAAGAAGACGCAGATCACTTCAATTTTATCCAACAAAAAAATATAGCCAATTTCATATACCTCCGAAATCGGTCAAACATGATTGAGGAGCAAGCGAGGATATCCCACATTTCTCTCTAGTGGGAAAAATCGAAGAGGAGGAAGAGGATCACTCACTTCTTGCACAAACCACTTTAGTAACTCGCACTCCGCAATCCCTTCACCCGTCTGCGCCAACGGCACCTCCACAGTTGCACCAGGCGGAACCTCCGCCGAAATCTGGCTCGACAACCCACGCCGACTGTCGCCGCCACCACAAGCACCACGCAGCGAATCGTTCCGCCACTACAACATGTAAAAAAAAAAACAAACAACAACAGAAAAACCAGTTATTAGTAAAAAATCCGAAGAAATCGGGAAGGCAATCACTCGGTAGAATCGACGGAACCTCCAATCTAAAGCCGGATCGGACGGCCAACGGTGAAGAACTCGACGGCGGTAACCGCAGTGGTGAGAACGGGCGAGACGTCGCAAGTGATCGTCGGAGACTGGCGCTGGTCGCGAGTTGGTGGCAGCGGCGGAAGCATCGCCTCCAGGCCATCTTGTGCTGCTTGACGGAAGAAGAGGGTAAGAACTGGCGGGTACTTATGGCGCGCAGAGGAGACGTGCAGTTCGAGTTATTTTAGAGAGACAAGGAACTGTGTCGGCACCCAATCAGAGGAAAAAAAAAAAAAAAAAACCGTTTGATAACAGGGTTTGTATATTTAAACGAAGGGTACATGGACGTAAAGATTTTTATTATAGAAAAAAAAAAAGTACCTTAAGAATCATATTAATATAAAAAAATATAAATTTTAAATTTACCTAATCTATTAATTTTACTAAAAAAACTAAATACTCGTTTGTATATGTTAAAAAATTAAGAAATAAAAATTTAAGGAATAAAAAAAATTTAACAAATGAAAAAATATATATATATTATTTATATATGTTTTAGAAATATAAAAAAATTAATTTAAAAAATTATAAATATTATATATTTTAATATTTTAAATATAATTTCAAAATCACAAGTTTAACGATAATCAGGTGAGATTAAAAAAATACATAAGGTTAGAAAAGTACATTATAATAAAAAAGTTATCAATTATAAGAATTTTTTTAACCTAAATGAGAAATAATGAAAAAAAAAATTTAACTTTTTTCACATTTTTAGCACAAATAAACACGTAAAAATCAAAATTTTCTTTTTTTCAAAATTTTTAAAATGCGCAGACCTCCTAAGGCTTGCACATTAGATAAATCTAGAGTTTATATTATTTAAATGGTGTAAAAAAATTTATTTTTCTTTGTAATAACTATAAAATTTTTTTTTTTTTTTTAACATATATACTTTACATAATAAAAATTTCTAAATATCTTATTTTAGACAGTCTAAAAAATTCATTCGGAATTCAAATAGACGAGAAACTACTCGTCTGAAATAATTATATCCATATATTGTCATTTACAGGTAGGCATGTATTATAAATGCATTTATTTATACGGATAATTTGTAATTTATATATTAAAAAATCAATAAATACATAAAAGGATAAAATTTATAATTTATAATTCTTACAAATAAACGGCAACTTCAAATTTTCAATTAATCTTCATTGGAATAAACGTAGGTGCATCAAATCCAAGTTTCAGGATTTTTTTTTTCAAATTTGCAACAATCAAATTGAAGTTTATTATTCGGAGAAGTGAAATAAAGCATGACAAGCTTATGTTATTTATGATTTGAATTATCCAAGTCTTGAATGCTAAATGTAACTACCATTATTAGTTATGTAAATATTTGATTGAAGAGAATTTCCATGATTTGTTTTGGGACATATATACAATTATAATCTACAAATCCCAAATTATTTGATCTTTACCCCTAACCAATTACCCTTTTTTGTTGTAATGTCCTGTAAAATATAGAAATTAAAATATAAAAATCTTGTTTGTTTGATTAATTTCAACTTTAACTTTAACTTTACATCAACTTTTATATATTATTATCACTACACAAATTTTTATATATAAACGTTCACATCACAATTTACTACGTAATTTTAATATAGTTTGTGAAATTATCCTTAACTCAAACTTTTTATAGTTATTTTACTATTTTTCATACTTTCCAAATACATAAAACCCCTAAGATGAAAATAAAGTTGATGTTGTATTGTCCAGATGTTCTAAACCAAAATTTGCTGTTTTCATGAGATGATGGTAATTTAATTGGTTGGCTATTTCAACATTAATTTTTCTATGCATTTCTATTTCTTTGGGTTGAGATAAAGTTTGAATATATTTAACTTTTTTATAACTTATATTACTTACATATTGATATGTTACTTGTATCAATCAATATAGGATTATATTTATATCACATATCATAACTTTGATGTCTCAGTAGAAGAAATTCAAGACGTGCAAAAAATCAATATGACTAACACTGAGATGTATTATTTGTCTTCTTGGTTGAATACGATTTACCCTCCTGATAGATTGACAGAGTATTTTAAACCTTCAAGACCATTAACAAAGGTCTTTGAGTTGTGGTGTTGCTTTTCTCTAATTGAGTTTGGTTTTTTCGTTTGCCTGTTATTGTTGTTGTCTTCTTGGTCTATTTTTTTGAGCTTTGATTTGTTGTGTCTTTACTTATTTTGGTGGGATCTTGGTCTAGTCTCCCAAAAAAGTTCGATGAAATGTCTTTTGGATGTTCCGACGTAAAAATAAATATTTCATCAAATAAAAAATAAATAAAATTTTTATTTTAAAAATAAATAAGTTAATATTTAATAATTTAAATACTAATTTATCGTAAGAATCTAATTTCGCGTTTGATAAATTACCACAGGGATTTAATAATGCATACTAATTGGAGTAGAAATTTTTTTTTTCAGGTCAAAATCATAGGCTTCAACCTCATTTGTTAATAAAATTTTAGTTCTAATAACTGTGAAGAGTTAAAGTTTAAAGTAATTTCGTAAATAATTTTAGACCTTCGTAATAAATTATGAAATATGAATTTATATATATAAATTTATATAATAATAATATCGTATAAAAATTTATATAAAATTAAAGTTAAATTAAATAATACAAGAGCAATACTTATTATATAAAGTTAAAAGTTACGTGAAAAAAAGAGAGAACAATTTATATTTGTAAACTCCTTTTGCCTCTCTCTACAAATCCGGTATATAATTTTTTTTTAAAATATTTTCCAAACAAAAGTAATAATGACTATCGAAGTAATAGCATGATAATTATGAAAATTTCATTAAATCTTAAAGTTTTAAATTTAAATCTTCAGTTAAATATACATTTCTTATAAGTAAATAACTGTATCTTTCAATTTTAATATTTATCGTAAATAAAACAAAACAAATGCAAACAATTCACTGAAATCAAAAAAATATTAAAAAAATAAATAATGATATGATAATGATTTTTTTAAAATGATATGTCTTGTCTCATGTGATTACATGTTTTTTTCTCCGTGACATGATGTGATGAAAAACTAATAATCTATTTCATGACAGCTCGTTTGATAATATTGATCCACGTCACTAACTTTTTTTTAAAGAGGAGTATCATGTTCTTCCAAATAAAACTATTTCATTGAAAAAGTAGCATTTTTAAAAAAAAGAAAGTACTAATTTTTAAATATTATTATTATCGTATAAATTTTAATATTTAAATTATTATATAATTTTAATTATATTTATAAAATTAATTTCAACTTCAATTCTATAAAACTGTCGAAGTTAAAAAAAATTGTCATTATATGTACCTTAAGAGTTAATTACTTTCTATTGCCAAAGCTGAGAATTTCCTCATTTTGGATGATTCAAATTTTTCCAAATAACTTAATTTTCAGTTTGAATATTAACTTGATATTCGTTAATATTATTGCATTAACCTTTTTTTATTAGTAAAGCTTTCTCCAGGTTTTGACGTTGATAATTCAATAAGATTTTTGAAATCATCATGCAATAGTGTTTGTTTGCCGGTGATTTTTTCTTATCATTTTTACATTTTCATATATCATTATTATTATATAAATTCTTAATTCGTAATTTACCCTGACCACTATTTAATTGATTTACTATATGTAACCATGATGTATAGTAATCATGATGTCTGTCTTTCAACGTTAACATATTATTTGGTACCTTGGATCTTATTGGACTTCTTTCTTATTAATATTACTGTACTGCTAACACT
Organism: Amphibolis antarctica; assembly: GCA_024699675.1. NCBI lineage: Eukaryota > Viridiplantae > Streptophyta > Magnoliopsida > Alismatales > Cymodoceaceae > Amphibolis > Amphibolis antarctica. The sequence goes on from JAMKPZ010000331.1 coordinate 100,162, forward strand.
AAAAAAAATGAAAAATCCTCACCAATAATTGATTCTTTTCTTGGAAAAGTGTGATGGTTTAATTAATTAATTTCGTTTTCAACCTAAAATTCCAAGACACAAGAAGTCTACATCATGAATTAAAATTGAAATTAATTTTGTAAATAAAGTTTAAAATGTGTAATAATTAAAATAATAAAAATTTATATAATAATAATAACGTTAAAAATAATTTTAAAAATTTTAAAAACTACTCATGTTAAAAGAAACCAAATCAGGTTTAAAATTAGAAGAATGTAAAGAAACGTCACTATCGTAAAATAAAAAATAATCAAAGAAAAATAAGGTCCTGTTTATTTACATTTATTATTATTATTATTATTTTTAAAAATTATATAATAATATTTATCAAATAATTTAAATATTTTATACTAAAATACATACGTTATAAATTATATAATATTTTTTTAAAATACAAATTTTCCTTTACGTAATTCGATCACATAAACAACCACACGCAATTCTGTTGAGCTTCTGTTACATCAAGGAAAAAAAAATTATAAATAAAAATAAAAATAGTGATTACATTAAAAGAAGTCCAAATTTCGTAAATTGTTCCGCAGGCACACCGTAAGCTCCCTCACCCAGGCCGAGCCATTAAATCCGATCCCACCCCTGCTGCTGCTGCTCGTCGTCGTCGCCGTCGCCGTCCTCTCTCCGCCCCAACCAACCCATTCCGTGCTAGAACACCAACAGAAGCAAGAAGACATCGAAGGAAATGGCAGGTCTGACTGTGATCTTGGAAACCCACAAAAGCCACCACCACCACTATAGCTACGCCACCACCAAAGAACGACCTCGCATCCTCGTCAAGGCCAGCGTGCTCCGCCAGCACCGCCTGGCTCCCTCGCCCCCACAGCCCCTCCCCACCATGCTCTCCAGCTCCTTCCTCCAATCGTGCTACCTCTGCAGGGGACGGCTCTCCCAGGAGAAGGACATCTACATGTACAGGTCAGAAACTACCTTGCTAGACCCAGCAACCTGCATCTTTTTCTTTCAACCCAAAAAGAATTCTGATTTGGGTTTCCCCAAATTTTCGTTGTTCCGGGTTTCCGATTTGGAGTATTGAAATTCCGTTCTGTCATACAGGGGAGACCGAGCTTTCTGTAGCTTGGAGTGTAGGCGCAACCAGATCCTCATGGATGAGGAGAAAGAGAAGACCAACTCCAACGTCGCCCCTTCCACTTGCCTGTCCCACCACCGTAAGGGAGCCATTAAGAACCGCGCAACGCCATGGGGGGGATTTGCTTACTGAAATCAATCGATCAACTTCCGATCCGCACCATATAACCAGACCTCTTGAAGAAAACCGAGAGCGAGAGAGAGAGAGAGAGAGCTGAACAGCACCCATCGGACCTGAACAGCCAGAAGGGGAAGACGAGATGGCCGGACCGCCGGAGGAGGAAGGCGAGATTTTTGTTTTTCACCGTCACATCGACCTTTTGTGTCTCTCGAGTTTACTGCAAAGTTCATCCACACCTCCGAATTTATTTTCTGCAAAATCTTGTGTCCAACGTTCCAATGCTACGTTGTTATTTTAATAGATAAGGTAAGTTTAAAATTTACGTTTTAAAATTAATATAATTTTTTATTTATTTTTCTCCTCAACTGTTATAATAAAATTTTTATTTTTATTATATCATTTATTAAAACATATATTTCGTAATTATATCATTTAAGGAAACTTCGAGTAAAATTAAAATTATAGTTAATTTTGTAAACGAAGTAAAATTTATATAGTAATTAAAATAATAAAAGTTTATATATTAAAATTTATATAATAATAATAACGTTATTGAACATGATCTGAGAAGTCTATTAAAATCAACTTCAAACGAAGCATTTAATATTTAAGATATTAATTTTAAAATTTCACTGAAAATAGTTTAAAAATAAGTTACTTTAATTTATTGTAAACTCTTATATATTATTATTATTTTATAAATTTGTATATATAAATTTTTATTCTATAATTTACTATAAAATTTTAACATTATTTATAAAATTACTTTCAATTTTAACTCTATTATTATTGAAAATGAAACAATTCCTTATCAAATAAAATCTAATACAGTAAAAATATCTCAATATAATACTTGAGACTAAAAAAAACTAACAAGAGCATGAATAAATATTCTTACTCTTATATTATTACACAAATTTTTAAATATAAATTCTTACTTCACAATTTACTATACAATTTTAACACTAATTACAAAATTATTTTCAACTACAATTTTAAATACAAATTCTTATTTTGTTATTAAATAAAATATAATATAATAAAATTATAATAATGTAGGCTAAAAAAAACAAACAAGGGAGAGCATGAATAAATAATTTTGCACGTGACTACGTGAGTAGCGTTTCAATTATCACAAACTTTTCTTGATTTTTTTTTTTTTGAAGTGTACAGAAAATTTTACGATATTTTTTTAAAATTTTTAATTTTAAAATTTTCGACGTGCATGTACGTACGTGAGTAGCGTTGTTGTTGCTCAGCCGCCCGTGGTTTGGAAACTCCGGTGTGCGAGCGGCGATGGGATAAGGACGGTGACGATGCACCAGAAAGGCACTGGATGGTTGGTGGCCTCTTTTATCGTACCCTTTTTTTTTTTCTAGAATATTGGAATATGTTTGAGAAGAATTTTATGTTTTATTTAAGATTTTATTTAGTGAAGTTAATAAATTATTTAACTTTAGAATTTACTTTTTTAAATCGATATAATTTTTAAAGTAAAAAATTTATTTTTTATTTTTTTCCTTCACAATTATAATAAAAACTTTTACTTTTATTATACTATTTATTAAAACATATATTTCGTACAATAAAAATATCTGCAAATCTCGTTACCAAACAAATCCCAAGGTCAGTTTCAATCGATTTTTAAAATTACTTTTAATATTATTGTTATTAGATAAATTTTAATGTATAAACTTCTATTACTTTAATTATTACATAATTTCAATTCTTTCCAAACATACATTTAGCTAATTTTAAAAGTTGAGTGAAGTTAAAGTTAGAAATTGTAAAATAAATGAAGTTAGATCTGCATAATAATTAGTGTAGTGAAAGTTTATACGTTGAAGTTTGTGTGATGACAATGATACTAGAAATTTATAAAATTTTAAAAATAATTTTCAAATAAAATTGAAATCATATAATAATAATTACATGTATTTAAAAGTGTATTTAAGGACTAACTTTTTTTAACTTTGAAAATGAGATAAAATTGAAGTTAAAATAGATTTCATAAATATTATTAAAATTATATAATAATTTAAATAATAAAAAAATTATATAATAATAATATTATTAAAATTATTTTAAAAAAATAAAAGAAACTGAAACGGAACTTAAAAAATGTAATCATTGATGGAAAGACAGCTGGATGGGATGAAAAAAGCTGAGGCTGCTGAACTTTCATCCTTCCTTGCAGAATGCAGGTTCAAGATATTTTAATAACATGACGTCTTTATTTCTTTTATAAAAGTGTAGTAACTTTTTGAAAATTGTGGGAGATGTATAATAATACATTGGATATTAATATTTAAATAAAATTAATTTTATAGATATTTAAATTTAAGATATTTTATAAAATTTGTACTTTTTTATTGAGAGAGATTTTTTCTCTTTCTTCCTGAATTCTTATATTTTATTATTATTGTATAAATTTTTATATATAAAATTTTATTTTATAATTTACTATACATTTTATTATTGTTTGATTGATTACAGCTAAAAAATATAACCTCAAACGTACCCTATTTATGTTTGATTAATTTGGAATGGCATTGTTGTAAATAAACTTTCATCACTTTTCTCGTGAAATACTTATAAAATAAATAAATGTTAACCATATAAATCGCTAATTATTTTTTCATAATGACAAAATATTTTAGTTAAATTCCACGTTTATAAAGCAGGAGGAGAATAGACAAGCGCAGGGACCCACTTGCTTTTGTCGTTGGAACGTCGTAATATTTTTATAATATATTAAATTTAATTATATTACGTTAAGATTACTTACATGTTTGTGTCATTGATTAAATTTAAATTATTCTTTTAAATTCTTATTTTTTTTATTTAAAAAATGATAGTTTAGTAATTTTACTTTTTTCACTTATTGATACTCATTCAATGATACCATCCCTAGTTTCTGAGTTATCCACAACAATTTATAAGACAATCAATTAAGAACTAAAGCACGATTATTCAATCTTATTAACTGATGAGGTACGTCATAGGTCTTATTTGGTGAAGAAATGTTTTGTTATATACTTTAATTTTTTACTATATATTACAACGATTTATAACAATATTAACAAACTAACTTTAATATTTTATATTAAAAATCATAAAAAATACTTACCTAATAAATTATATCATTTCTTAAAAAATATAAATCTTACCTCACCTAATTCTACTTCAACGACAAATACATCGTAAACTTGTGAACCTCAATTATATTACTCAAATTAATTAATAACTAAAGTCTTTTCGAACAAAATGTCCTGTGTAGTTCTTTTCCGGCACCATATTAACGAAAAAGCAGCAAAGCCAATAAAAAAATTAAAATGAAAAAAACACACGAGGAGGAGATATAGAAGGTGGGGGAAACGATGAAAATTAATTTTAATTTATTTTTAACCATTTAATTAAATATTTATAAAATTAATTTTTTATAAATGTCATCAAAAGATATTATTCTTGGTATAAAACTACCGTGAATAATGTTTTAATTTATACGTAATACATTAATTATAATATATTAACATGGCACGTGCGTAATACATGAGTTTCAAATTTTATCATTTCTAAAAAATAATAAAATTTAAAATAATTTAGGTCTCATTCACTTATATTATTTTAGAATTACTTTTATTTTTATGATAATTTTTTCATTTTATAATTTACTTCTTTTGTTATTTTATCATCATATTTTTTAAACACATTAATATTTTCATATTTTAAATAATTATATTTTATGTTTAAATTATATCACTACATAAATACCAATATAATTTAAATTTACCTTAACCATATCAAATGTTAACTCACCATCAACTCTCGTATCTTTGATTGATATACGAAAAATGTTATTCATCTAACATTCCTTTTAGAATCACTTATTACTACTTCAAAAGTAATTTTTTTCGTTACCTGAATGTAGAGTTGTCAATCGTGTCGTGTCGACACGGTAAGACACGATTTTTGTGCTGGCATGACCCACACCACCAATGGGCCAACCCAGGCACGATTCATTGCACACAAAAATATTATTCGTGCCGATCAATGACATGATTTTGATCGACACGATTTTTAAATTAATTTATTATTTAATTAACAAATTACAACATTCTTCCTAGGACCCGGCTCTACGACTCGACGGTCGGCCCAATGACCCAACGACCCGTCTCTCCCACCAGTCACACGACCCAGTTACTGGCCCAATGACTCGGCGGCCTGTCTCCCCGTTAGCCACACGACCTGTTCTGCAGCTTCTGCCCTCTCCCGCGCATGCGACTGTTCACCCCGTCGGCCTCACGACCCAACTGCCAGCCCAATGACCCGGCAGCCCGTCTCCCCCGCTGGCCACACGACCCATTCAGCTCCTCTCGTGCACGTGACCGTTCACCCCGTTGGTCGCACGACTCGGTTGCCAGCCACACAACCTGGCAGCCCATCCCCCCTGCTGGCCACACGACTCGTTCACCCCTCTCATACACACGCAACCATTCACCCCGTCGGCCGCACGACCCGGCAATCCATCCCCCTTGTCAACCACACGACCCGACAGTCCATCCCCCTCACTAGCCACACGACCCATTCACCCCTCTCTTGCGCATGCGATTGTTCACCTGTCAACCACACGACCTGGCTGCCGGCCACATGACCTGACAGCCTGTCCCCCCCGCCAGCCACACGACTCATTCACCCCTCTCATGCACACGTGACCGTTCACCGCACCAATCACATGACCTAGCAATCGGTCCCCCCTACCCCTCTAGCAACCTGACTGCCAGCCCAGAAGACACTATTGGTCATAGTCTCATACTGAGTGCCTATTTCATATTGAAATTTGTGCTAAGTCGTGTCCAGGGACGACCTACGATAGAAATTTTTTTTTATATATTGTACCATTGACTGATCCAGTCAAACCATACCGAACAGCCAACTCTATCTGAATGTACCATCTGCTCTACAAATATCTGGAAAATGAAAAACTAACTCTAAACGGGTCGGATCATCATGAATCGGATCTGGCATTAATCCGCAACCCGTCAAGTGGCAGTGGAGTCGAGAACGGAGGGCCACAGTTCGTAGCGGCCCGGCATTTGCCTCGGACGATGCTTTGGGGGCGAACCGACTGGCCATGAGAGGGAAAGGGTGTGATTTTCTGGCCGTCATCCTCATCTCCGAATTGCTACTCTCTTCTGGTAAGCCGTTTCGTTTCCAGGGAGTAGAACTGGTTCGATTTCGAAGTTCCATCTATGTTCACGAGTACGATCTCTGAGTCTTCTTCTGATATGAACTCGACGATCTTTGAATAATAAATTTATCGTTTTTTTTTGTTTTTTTTTTGGATTAGTTGTTTCTTCTTGCCAAAGATCGTGTCTTTCATTGTAAGGGGTATGAAAAGTATCTAGTCCTTGATACTTTGAAATATCAAAAGACGCAAGGTTGACTGGTTGAGTTCATTAAGTCAAGGTCAAGCACAAGAAGGGAGTGACTACTGCGAAGGGCACAACAAGCTTGTATTTAAGTTGAAACAGGATCTTTTTTCTTTTTTTTAACCGGTAACTAATATGTGTAGTTGTGATCAGCTTCTACTATTGATTATTTTTGATATGGGTTTCATGCATAACTTTTATTGTGGCATTTCAAGAACTAATTGCACTTAAAGAGATTTTCTTTTTTCCATTCATTGAAATATCAAAAATATTTATTGAAATACATTAACAAAAAAACATGTTTCCTTTTGTTCCTATCTTTGGACTCTGGACAATTTTGTAAATATTATTTGCAATAGATTCCAATGATTCAAATTGCAATTGGGAGAAACTGTCTTTTTGTTTGACTTTGAATGGGCGTCAGCATTAAATTCCTGTTATTTGCTGTTTGATCTTGGATGATTCCACAATTGTATTATATATGGACATATTCAATGAATCATGTTACATTCACAAGAAACTGATTTATTTATTGACCTTGAAATGGCATCAGCATCTAGATTCCTACTTTTCATATGTACGTAAAGCACATATTACTTTAGTTATCAAGAAATGTATCTGCAGAAGCTGTTGAAACTGAAATCCTTTATCAAATCATTTTGTTTGCCTGGCTTTAGCCATGATTATTGCATAAAGATTTCTTTTGTGTAACACAGTGCAAGCAAGCCAAGTATGCATATCCCCTGGAGGACGTTTTCCTCCATTTTCAACTGATGGACAACCCCCCAGAAAGGTAGCTAAAGGACCTAGAAGTTTGGTCCTTTGTAGCGTGTTCCAGAAATATACATGTTGTGATGTTGCCCAAACATATCCTGCTCTGTTATCTGTTAGAAGACTTGCTTCTTCTGGGGAAGCTAATGAAGAATGTTTGCATTTATGGGAACTATTGGAGTGCTCAATTTGTGACCCAAGAGTTGGTACTCAGCCTGGACGGCCTGTCATATGTGCTTCTTTCTGTGACAGTGTTTGGAAAGCTTGCTCCAGTGCATATTTTTCTTTTGACACAAAAAGCCAGGTATACAACCGAAATTTACAGTGTGTGTATCGGTCTAGCTATTCTTTGAGAAAATGGAGTAGCGGATACAGAATGTCATGGTATCCAGTGAATGTTGCACCACTGGATTTTTAAATGTCTAATTACTTTTTGGTGGTATTTACACTAAAAGCCTTGATGCATCATTGTCAATTTGTCTCTAAAAAGTGCAGACTAACTAAAATACCAAGTACTTCTTGTGATGAATATAAATGTGATTTTAAATGTTCCAGGTTTTGTCACCTTGTGGATTAGACAGCATTCTTTGTGGTGTGGCAAGTGAATGGGTCTCTAATGGCACAGAATTCTGCCATTCTGCAGGCTTCTCTGTACAGCCTTCAGGAATCAGTTCAGAGGTTGCTGAGAAACAATTTTGTTATGGTGGTAAAGCCAGTTTGGATTCGATTGCTGACTCCTGGAAGTCCTTAAGTCCTGAATCATCTAAAAAAGATAGACCTACAGGGTTTCCACAAGATCTTCAGGGATTGTTTATTCAAATCCTAACAATTAAAAATATATTATGGGCAGTCGCAGGGATGATGCTTACTGGAGGGTATTTCTTTCTCAGGTGAGTGCACTGCTGCCTTCTTATTAAAATGTTCTGCCAATATGAATCATCTGAATTTACACTACTGTATAATATGGGTTGCAGTTGCATAGACGTTTCACTTCATTTCTTTGGCTAATATCTATGCCCCATCAACCTAAAATTCTGCCATACTGCTTCTATTGCATCTTAATCAAAAGCTTGAGTTTTTAAAGATATTTATTAATAGAATAAATGCCTCTTGATTAAGTTAATTCTAAGCTAAGAAATTTGTTACTTGTTGGTCAAGTAATAGATCTTATACTCTTTCACAAAATAACAACAATATTGTTCCGTTATCAGAGTCTAAATTTTGAGATAAGCCCTAGATGCCATCACTGCCTTGTTGTGGCAGTAAAAAATTCCCTTCAAACGTTCCCCTCTTGATTTTGTGTGCGTTTGTGTTTGTCTGCACACACATCTTCTCCCTTCCAAGCCTTACTCTTGTTTTCCCTTGATAGGTGGCCTCCTAAGCTTTTGCAACTCCACCAACCTTAAACTCCTCTACCATCTTTGCCTCTACTATGGCCCCATTATCATCCTCCACATTGTTTCCTACCTTTTCATCTTCATACTTAACCGTTGAACAAGAGAAATAGGTGGAAGATTAGATGTATCATTAATAAGGATAAAACCTTTATATAGAGACTACATAACACACACAAAATAACTTTAACTAATGTAGGATTAAAACCCACATCCACCTAAACCCTAAAACGACATTTACTTCAACACCAACCACCTTCTTCCACACAAGTTCCTTGTCTAGCACAAGTTCATCTTCACCACTCTATTCTTCCATTTAGATGTTGCAAAATATGCCAAAGTGTTAGGAGTTGCCATTGAAGGATCTCAAAGAGATCAAGTGAATCGTCCATGAAGAATTTGCATGATTTCATGTAGAATTTTGTCAATGTTTGAATACAAGGATGCAAAGAGGAGATCATCTAACCAACACTACCTTGAATGGTGGCTCAATAGCTCATGTTGGGACATCCAATTTGGACATTTTCATGCCAACAATGTCTCTCCCTACTTCATTTCTCATGAAGATGTACCATACCTTCCAAATGTTTACTTAGGCATCTTGAATGATGATGAAATGGATTTGATGTAGGACAGCCTAGAGTTTAAACTGATTCTTGTCCTTGGATGGTGCTAAAACCCAAGCAACACCACCTTCTCTTCATGAATTACTAGCACTCCCTATTGTGCTCAATATGGGGGCATTGGTGGTCGGTGCAAAGTATAGAGAGGAGTTTGAGAGGTTAAGGTTGCATTGAAGGAGGTTAAGCAGTCCAATTTTAAGGATGTGTTATTCATTGACATGATCGATCTAGTGTTGATGGATAGGATATTTGGTTCCATGGATGCTGCATTTGATGGTGGTTCTGGCAAATGCATGAGGTAGAGTTTAGTGCGTCAAATATTATTTGCACACTTTGAGGAGAGAGAATGGAAGGACTTTAAAGAAACCAAAAGAAGAAAGAGAGAGAGAGAGAGAGGGAGAAAAGGTAACATAGGAAGAAAAATGAATAAAGAATTTGAAAAGAAGATTAAAGAATAAAATGAAGAAAAAGAAAGGTGAAGAAGAATATTTAAAAAAATGCAAAGATGTTTTTATCCATGTTGTGGGTATTTGTTTTTATGGTTTTGGTTATTTTATTTTTGTTTGTGTCTGTAGTTGTCTGTGCTTGTGTTCCCTAAAAACTATCTTGCTTACATGATCAATTTATTGATTGAGTCAAATGAAATGTTTGCTAATTATGTGCTATGTTACCGAGCGGCAATGACGTTTTTCACACTTATTTGCAACTGGATGGTCAACAGCTTTGTTTGTACCTACCTGGTTAATGTGACTTTCCATTGTGGGTATCACTTTTTGGCCGTTACATCTATTTGTTCATTGTGCTTGATTGTTGTTTGTGCCAATCTGTTGCTGAGTGAACAACATAATTGACTATTATTCATTGTTGTCAACATAATTGGTTGTTATTATTACTGCAGTGACTATTATTGTCTACATGAGTAGAACAGTCTATTTGCTAAGTTATGCATGTTAGATGCTCCAACTTTGATGAGAAGTGAATATTTGGTTTTTTCTCTAAATAAAAGTATCGTATCCTATTAAGTGTATGCTGCATCTTCTCTTTGTGTTCCATTTTTTTTTTCCCATTGGCAGTGCCCAGGCTCTCTCCATATTCTGTATGGTTTGAAAGATAACCCGAAATCAGTTAATTTATTTCTGAGTGGTCATGCATGCCCTTGTGTTTGCAGTACACGGGGCAGTTACAGACATCGTCAGAAGCAAGCCGGCATTAGAAAGCTAGAAACGAGGGTTAGTCATAGGGCCACTGCAGCTGAAGGTAGCAGGAGGGGTGGTCGCAGATGAATGAGCTGGCCCGACAGCGTCATTTTGATTCGTTCTTCTGTAACTCAGCACTCCGGGGTGGTGCTCATTTGATAGCTGGCCGTGTGAGAGACTACAGAATTGCGAAAAGGAACAAAGAATGGCATGAAATGTGTTGTACGAAGAAGGATGCATAAAAAGAGAAGAATTTCCTTGACGTATCATTGTTGTTTGACTTTGATTTCATTGCATTGACAGTTTTTTTTAATTTCAGGAGTTAAATAAAGTTAAAATTAAAATTAATTTCGTAAATTAAGTTAAAATTATATAATAATTTAGGTGATAAAAATTTATACGATAATAATAATAATATTAAGAGTAATTTAAGAGTTAAAAAAATTTAAAATCAAATGAAACTTTGGTAACCTAACTCTAACTTTAATTTTAATTTTATGTAAATTTTCAAGTATTATTATTATTTTATAAATTTGTATATATAAATTTTAACTTTATAATTTATTATATAATTCTAACATTACTTATAAAATTGCTGTTAATTTTAACTTTTTATATAACAAGGGCAGAATTAAAATTAAAGTTAAATTTCAATAACAAGGTCAGAAGTTTTTCGCAGGATTCTCTCGTCATGCCTTCAGAAGTTCTGTGCAAGGAAGAAATGGAAACGGTGCAATAATTTCATGTGGATGAGCCTTGACATGAGTTTCAGATTCCAAAATATCGTTCTACCGGTCGACACAGTACAGAAAACAAAGGAGATTTTTTAGTAAATCAACAGATTGATGCTAAAAATACAATGGCCACATCTACTTCTTTGCATATGTAATAACCATAGGATTCTGCGGCGTGATTTTGAAGCCTTGCAGACTTTGCATGGGGGCTGTTGCCTGCATCTCATCGCCATACTCCACGAAAGCAATTCCAGGTTTCGCTTCCACCATTCTAACTTCCTTGAAACCAGGATACTGGCAAAACAACATCTGCAGCATCATTGAAGTAGTTTCATGTGGAAGATTTTGAACAAACAATATGTTGTTTGGTGGTGCTGGTGCTTCCGGAAGTGACCTCGCTCCTCCAGGATAAGGTAACTGAGAGAGCTATCGATTTTTCAAGTGAGAAGAAGAAAGCCAGAAAGGAGGGTCAGAATCAAAGACAACATAATTGCAATTTATTTAATGCACAAAGAGAACAATGGTGTAAATCTTCAGGATTAACGGCTGGAGAATAAAAATCACGTTCGGTAATGACGTTTAATCATAAAACACATCCAAGGGATGGATGATAATCAACTGAAAGGCAACTACAAACTTTTTACCATGTAGTCTCAGATAGGATCAGGAGAAGAAGCATCTACAAACTTTTATTGTCTCTGCAAAAGGTACTCTCTTATATGGCTATCTATATTTTCATTTCACCGGACAAAGACAATATATCTAGTTTGGCAGAAATTTTAGGGCATTTCCAGGGAAATAGAATCAGGATGAAACAGGTAAATTGAAATCAAGGTCGAATCCGAATGCAGTAAACAGACGGCTTAAAAGCATATTCTATAAAAAACGACATCAATAAGAGATTTCCATTTCTGCTTAATTATTTCAAAAGAGAATTAGAAATATGTTTATCTCAAACATATTTTATAGATCCGCTGCGGAGAATATAATGTGGATAGAAGTAACAGGAGAAAAAGGTAACGATATAAACTAACAACCAAAAAAAGCCATGCTCAATACAAAAAAACAAAATAAGCAACCAAAACCAAAGAAAGCAGGACAAAAAAGGCATACTCAATACATACTTTGCTGTGTCATGTTCTTGTGTGCATGATGCACGATATTAATACAGGTATGGCAGGCAAAATGACATTAAAGTTAGGCTGTAAAAAAAATTAATAAACCTCCTAGACTTGAAAATGACACAAGAAAGAGGCCAACTTGCTTCAAAAAAATATTTTATGTGCTATGAGTCATGATTCATGAATGTGATGAAACAGGGACTCAAACCAAGAAAACATTATTAAATTTGTAAATATTGGATCATTCAAATACCTTTTGGACTTGATTTTTATTTCACGAAAAAAATGGGATGAACTTATTAATTAGATTACAAAGATACGAATAAGTCAAAATTAGGACAACTAGTATATGATTATGTATTTGACTTCTATTTAATTGTAACAAGGGCCATTCTTTTGAGAGAATGTATAGCAATTGTGTTATTAAATTGGGTTGTAAATTAATAATGTTTTGTTTAGGTTGAGAACTGAGAGTGCACTAAGCATTCCATCTTTCAGTTTTCTTTTCCCCCACTATCCCCTATTACTTCCGTACCTTCTCTAAAGCAACGTTCCAAGAATCACATTACACAAATTGAACAAAAAATGTTAAATGGCCATTAAATAATTGTTTTTAGCAGCAATTTCAACAAAATGGATTGCGTTAAAATCTGTTCAATGGTTTCTCTCCCTTTTTTTTGGGAACATTATCTACAAGTGTTCTGAACCACACATACTGCTAATGATCAAGCTCAGCTATTTAAGTTCCTAGAGAACACATGTTACTCCACTCACATTACAATTGTTTCATTGTCGAATAAATGATTGGTAGCAAGACTCATTGTAATCACGAGAAACCAAACAAAATTACCAAAAAAATGACTTACCGGAGGTGCTGCACCATAAGCACCAGCATAGGCATTCATGCCACCACCGGCATCATGGTGTTGATCTCGGCGCTTTTTAACAGCTGTAGAAAAAGTATATGATCAGCCACAATTTTTTTTATCAGTAATCAGCCACATAATGAACTTCAAAATCTAGAACTTATGAAAAACGATATCATCCAACTCACACCTTTAGAACAGGGTTTAAATCAACTAGACAATATTTCCTATTTCATCAAACGAACTATTCATTGCATAATTTTGAAAAAATAACAATCAATATTATCCATAGAAATTGAATATTGCACTTTCACAAGTAACCTGGACAAATAAAAAATTGGAAGTAATTCTGTCACTGTACAAGGCAATCTTTTAGAAAATGAAGACAACTTGTATGAATTGAAAATTAAAATGTTCTGTAAAAAGGTGTATATATATATATATAACAGAATAAAAATTATAATTAAATAAAAGATAATATAATTTAAAGAAATATGTCTCAAACATTTGCAACTATCACACTCATAGGTCATTCAATTGAAAAACATAGATAAATATTTAAGAAAATAAATAGAAAAATTATGTCAATAACTCAAAATACTTTTGTTTCCTAGCAGTAAGTGAAAACATATAATACTATCTGAAGTAAATTATAAAGAAAATACCCTACCAATATTATTTTTCCTCACAGGATTTGGGGTAAATAAACCCATTTATGGCCACATTTTCAATTTTTTGCCAGAAAATGACCATGGAAACAGCCACAAAAGGATAATGGTCAAGTTTCATCTCGAATCATTTTCCTAGAAAAAATAATAGTTCATTATCAAAAACATTTTTTTTCATTATTTGAACATGGCAAAAAACAGAGACCAGATTGCATTCCATTCTCTGGATAGTGGTGCAACTTGTGAACTTGATGCCATTTAGAAGTGTTTTTCTCGACCGTTCCATCCACAACCAATGCATAGTTGCAACAATGTCAAGAGATCCCTATCAACTATCGAGCATTCTGATGGATTTGGCAACTAACATTTCACGAGAAATAGGTATGAGCTTGGCAAATCGCAAAAACCTAATTCAAAATTATAACTATGGGTGATCCCATATAACTACGGGTGATTCCATGGGAAACCACAGACTGCATTCCTTAACCCAGATTATTTATCAACCTTCTGGAGAAGTAACAAATTTACAACCCACTTTTGGTAGATGATGGATACTCAAAATTTCATTTCCTATTTAAGCCATGATCGTCTTCAACATTTACAAAGAATAATGATATCTGCAAAATATGCCATTTTTTTATTTTCCATAAAAAAACATTTCTAGAAAAACTTCAAGTTCCTCTGTTTTTTTCAAACAAGCTTCTATACAATTAATTCCACTAAACTAGCTCCTATGAAAACTCTCAAAAGTTAACATGAACCTTTCCAAAAACTAACTTTTACTATAATTCCCAGATAGCACTCTCAGAAGTGCTGCTAACTAACCCTATTGCAGGATAAATAGATACTCAAAGAAACAAGGAATTGAATCTTAGTGAAGATAAAGGAACATCGACATCAAAATCATAATTACGGACAACACTTGCCTCTTTCCTCATGCCTCTTTTGCCTTTCTCGAGGGACAAAAGTACCATCTCTCTTAGCTATCACGTCAGATTTTGTTTTTGCGTACTGTATCCTCTGAATTTGGAAAAAATCAATGACTGTGTCAGCCAATGCAAGAATAAATTAATAATTTCCATGACAATGCAAATATATCAAATACACAAAAAGGTGAACATGATCAAATAACTTTTGAAACTTTTCTTTAGCAATAGAGGAGAAACCACCGGTAACAGATTATCAGTGAGATTTTGGAGGCTGTTTTCCACCCATTCAAGCACGAACGTTTCTCTTCACCTAAAAGTATGAATTTTCCTCTCCAACTGAGGTATGGATGGAAGCATAACTTGGATATGGTTTGATCTCAGTAAAATTCTAAAAATACAGCAGAATACAGAGACTGCTAAATATCAATAATATATTACTTTCCAGTTGCATATTTCTTGTCCTTTTCTTGCTGGCATTACAGTTGTTAACCTTTTCTTGCCTAACCACATAAATAATCAGTTTGCAGAAAAAGAGGTACTGCAATGCATTGATAATGTAGAATTCCTAAATAGCACAATGGTTTACTATTTTGTTCCCAAACATCTTTGCATTTATATTTGCCTACAGTGAGATACCAAGAGCACAGTATACATTGATGTGGTGGTGAATCATGGTATTTATTTAATCTAAGAGAGTTGAACTCCTAAAAATAAAAAGATTTCTTGCTTAAATGCTTTTATTTCTTTTTCTTGCTATCACTTTCCCTGTCATCTTGATAGGTTATTTCAACATTTTCCTTATTATTAGTAATTATCCTTGAACATTCAAAGAAAAGCATTTCTTTCAAGTTCATATGCAAGTGGGTTTGGTAACTACTGTTGTGGCTGGTTCATTTCTTCACGTCATACTAGACAATGACTGCCTTTTCAACTCGTGATTAATTGAATATTCTTGTTTCAGAACATAAATTCATACACATCTTACTAACAACATAACAAGTTTCTTTTTCCATTGTTAGAAATTAATAATATATGGTCATTCAAGTAGAGATGAAAGGATTTTGCTAAAACAATATCGATCAATATAAAGAATTTGTGCCATAATCCCATTATGTGGGGTCAGCTATATGAATGTTTTTCTTCTATGTATTTCTATCGATAAATTACATAAATTTAAATCTTTACTCACAATTCCCAACTGAGTAATTTTAAGTCTTCCCCCACTTCTTTTACTTTTTTACATTAATTAATTCTCCTCTTTTAACTAATGTATTCTTTGGTCACTTAAAGTAATGACCAAATCACTAAAAACAATTTTCTATTATCGTTAATTGATGCAACTACTACTCTATTCCTAACAGACATTTTTAGCTTATCTCTTGTTTTAATTACCACTCATCCATTTAAACATTTGCATCTCTGCAACACTAAATTTTTGCCTATGATCATGCTTTACAGCTCAACATTTTAAACCATAAAGTATAGTCAAACAAATAGTAGTTTATTTACAGATATCCTCCTATCACATAATACTTCTAAAGCATTTCTCCATTCCATCTACCTTACTTTAACCCTATGAATAATATCTGTTATAATTTTTTCATTGCTACATACTATAGATCCTAGGAATTTAAAATTCCAATCTCATGGTTATTTAATTGTATACCCTCATTATTATTCCTATTTTTATTGACCCCACATTTCATATATTCTTCTTTTAACTTGCACGATCCAAATCCTTTGAACTTCAAAGTATATCTCTATAATTCTATTTTAGGACTGATTTTTGCATTATTTTTGTCAAACAAAATTATTTCATTCGCAAATAGCATACCCTGGGATTTTTTTCCTTCAATTTTCTTAGTTATTTCATCCATAACTAAGACAAGCAAGTATGAATTTAAAGAGAACACTTGGTGTAAACTTATATCCATTGGAAATTGATTAGTTTCTCCTCCTAAGTTTCAACATTGGTAACAATATCAGTTTGGTATTTTAAAAAAGTATTCATAAACTATCACCCTTGACAAGCATGTAAGCATTTCCCATCATATTGTACAAGCCTAAATAAAGTTCCCACATGGTTCTCTTTCATGCAACCATTGTCAATCACATTTCTCAATTTACGCTAATTAAAAACACAATTATTTATAAAAAATTGGTTCAAATTTTTATATTTTAAAAAGGAACTATACACTAAGATACCATGACTGCATTTGGAACTGAAGTCACGATCATGCTGAGTTATTGGAAAGTACCCATTTGGAACTTTTTTGGTGGTTTTGTGTGAATATAAAAATTTATGAGGGAATCTTTGAAAATATAAGACAATATTTCTACAATTTTTCAAGAATCTACATCTTTTAAACTTTTTTAAAAGCACTGGACTTGAACTGAACCACAAAAGTTGTGTTTCCAAAAAAGTGAAGTGCTAGTTTTGCTTCTAAACTTGTTTTGGTAAAAGTGTTTTTCCAAAAAGAGTTGTGATGGAGCCACAGTTCCAAATAAGTATAATTGAACAATATAAAATAATAAATTAATCGAAGTAAAATTAAGAACTACACCATTTGGCAAAAAACATATAAAGCTAAAAGAGTAAATTTCATAGAAAAAGCGGGAGGTATGCTAAACTCAGATAATGAAACATTAGATACTAGTTACTAAAAGTCCCAAACATACCATTGGTTTGTCATAAAATGGAAACCCTTGCATTCTTTTTAATGCCTCACTTGCTGATGATACATCTTCAAAGACAACCCATGCTTGTCCTTTATGTTTTAAAGTCTTGAATGCAAGCACCTCAAGTATTTTTCCAAATTGAGAGAAAACAGCATGCAGAGATTTCTTCAGTTCTGAAAGAAAGATATCACTAACACTAGCGAACAAATCAAGACAATGGAAGGTGGGATGCTGAAAGTTCCAAAGAATTAAACAAACAAACTCAAAAGTGAGGAGAAGATCCCAAATGTGTGGGAAAAAACCTAATCAAAGCATTTGCAATTTTTTGCATGTGTGGAAAAAACCTATTATTCAAAGACAAACCTAAGCAGTCCCTCCCTACTCATTAAATAATTATTATTCTAGGTAGGGAGGGACTGCTTAGATATGATTAGTGTTTTTTGAACAGTTTGGATACGATTGGTGGCATCAAAAAAAATCAAATTTATAGATGGTAAGAATTCACATTTGATGCAGGCAATCCAAGAAGAATATCAAGTATGTTGGTCCAAATTTTTATGAGTTAATCATATGTTTGGCTTCTTGGTAATTATATATTTTGGTTTTTCAAATTAAATTTAATCACACATAAGGACACAACACTAACACCTTAGATCAGCCAGAAAATGTGTATTTTCTTGTTCTCATGGATTCAAAAAGAAAAGCAAACCATCCTAAGGTTTCAGTAAACAGGAAGATTCTTGGTTCTGATTAGTATATTGACAATTAGGTCAATCAAGTATACAACTAAATGCTAAGACAGACAGTGAAAGATCAAAGAAAGAATCGTATGTATTTCCATACCTACGTTTTAAATGATAAATTTCTATTCATCCTAGGCATCAATAGTAGCAAGTTCAAACCATTTTGTAGAATGAGATGACGTATGTAAACCACTGATCAGAATTTGATTCAGAACAAGTACCATTTCAAAAAAACATTGGATATAGAAATGAATATGATGACTCTACAAGACCTTATCTCTAATAGTGATTTATCCTATCAATTATCAAATTGGGTGATAAAGAAGAATAATTGGATAAGAGAAGAAAATCTCTTTTCAATGATAGTTCTGTGCTTTGCTCCTCCACTTTCATTCTCTTGGACATAGGATCTTCCAGAAAATAATACATGAACATTAAATTTAAACTTACTAGTTACTACTTCCCTGACTCCTTTGATTCAAATGCTAGCGGTTAATACCGGTGGGACATCTACATGTTCCTTTTTGCAGATCCTGCTTCTTGTTTGTTTGTGTGGGCATTTTGATTTTTCTATTGCATCGCAAATCGAGTTCCTTTGAAGTAGATATCCCTATGAAACCTCTGCTTTTGAGCCTCCATCATGTAAGAAGTCCGTAGCTTGGTCTTTCACGGCACGCATCCGTCGACACATCTAATTAACTCCTAAACTTCAACCAAGTCTACAACCTACAAATGATAGGTATCTACCTACCTAATGGGATAACACATAATCGCAAACATGAACCTTAGAGTTCTGTGAACTGAAAGAGAAACCGAGAAAGAACGACAAAAGAATTCGACCTTCTGTCGGGGAAAAAACAGCCATGAGAACAGAAAAACAAAACCCTAGAGCTCAATGCCAGGCATCATCGTGCGAAATAAAGAAAAAAAAAAACAACAACTCACTTCGAATGCAAACGACCACCATAAGACGTGCAAACGAAGCGTAGATAGTGTGAAGTAGAGAAGAAACGAACCGTCGAGCTTGATTTTCTCGTTGAGGTTGTTGATGTAGATGGTCATGTTGGAAGCAACGGCGGGGGCGGCGTCGTCGCCAGGCGTTTCCATCTTCCTTCACGCCCCTTCTCTCTTGGCGGCCGACGGATTCCGGCAGCAGGCGAGTCTCCCGCGAACTCGTCGAGGTCAAAAGAGGACGGAGAGCGATGGGAAATGATCCGAGCGCACGGAGTGAACGGTCCAGATGATTCCTCCTCTTTCTGTTTTTCTCCGACGGGGAGTGTTAATGGCATAC
>JAMKPZ010000332.1:0-80944 GCA_024699675.1 Amphibolis antarctica
TGTACATTAAACATTAAAAAATAAGTTGGTATAAAAAATTGAGTTTTGCTATATATATATGTACATTAAAAATATCTTTTAGTTTTGAAACAAACAAAAGCCTAGATTCTTGGCCAGGTTCCTCCAGCTAACTTTGCTAGTACACCACTGAAAGAAAAGGACTTTGGTCTGTATCTGTGTTCTCTCTTGATCTAGGTTATTAATTAACTGAGACAAACTCTAATTTCTGTCTAGTGTGTGTGATGTGTGATATGGCTGGTGTATTTCAATCACTAGAAACACCATGTGCTTCTAATTTCTGTCTCTCATGTGTTTTGTTCTTTTCTTTGTGGGTTGGATTCAATCACCGTAAATTCTTGTGTTATTGTGGCGTGTGATTTATTTTGATAATTATTCTGCAATTTTCGAAATCAATCAAAAGCATACATTCATCCTTCACTACCATTTGCAAATTCCATTAATTCCAACAGTATATAGAAGTAATTATTGCGAGAAAAATGAAGGTAGCGCTCCAAGTCAAGATGATGCTATAAAAATCCAAGATTATCAGTGAAGAAGACGAGATCACAATTCAAACAAAAGCAAGCTGTTTGTTTCTTTTACTGTTAGTTGTCACTTGACTTGTGGCCGCAAGCGTTGAATGGCAGATACACCTAAAAGGTACACTGAACGAAAATGTCCTCTTTTTAATTACCATATTAAAATAAGTTTACTATATTAATAAAATTTTAAATCCAAAATTATAAATTTTAGACTCCTTTTGGTTTTTGTTACATTTTCTGTCGCAATCAAAAATTACTCCTGTAATTATAATAACATGAGAATTTCTTAATATATCTTTTTTATATTTTTTATCATGATCTCTAATTACATTAACATTAAAAAATATAATTTCACTATTTTACGTATTTTATTTAAATATCAAAATAAATACAAACAAATACAAATACTTGTTATCCCGTGAAGTAACTTAAAAATCAATACATTTTTTTTTTATTTAATAAATATAATTCCAAAAGTTACTTTTTTTTCCTTCCAAAGTTGAAAAATTCACACACCAAACGTAACCTTAATTAGTGAAAGAACTTTCAATCACTAGGATCTTGTTTGTTAACAAAATCTTAATCTTAATTTTAATTTTAACAACGGTGAATAATTGAAGATAAGAATATGATTCTTAAATAATGTGAAATCTATATAATAAATTATAATATAAAAATTTATAAAAAATTAAAATTTACCCAACAAACAATGCCAAGATCTACACCGACCTCACAACAAATCTTCTTCTCATGTGCACTCGCAACAACAGGTCTTAATGTCTCGTCTTCGTAATAGATGCCTTCAGCAACCTGGTCTTTTAGTTTCCATAAAAACCAAAGAGCGAGTGCAAAACCTTGGAGGCTGCTTCCGTCCCAAGCTTGGTGATGGCTTCTTTTCACCAGCAAAAACCGATGTTCTTTGGAGGGCTAGCGGCGGTCGTCATCCTGTCAGTACCCTTCGTCATCCCCACCGCCACCGCCGGATTCCCGCCAGACAACGGCGTCGTCTCCGAACAAGAAGAAGAGGGAGTCAGGTGGCTGTTCGAGGAGTGGAGGGGGAGGCATGAGAAGGTTTACGTTGACATGGAGGAGAAGGCCAAGAGGTTCAAGAATTTCGTGGAGAACATGGTTTACGTGCGTAAGAGGAACGGCGGTCATCATCGTGGCCATGTCGTGGGACTGAACGTGTTTGCTGACCTGAGCAACGAGGAGTTCAGGGAGAGGTACCTGCCGAGAAAGGTGAGGGCCATGAGGGACAACGCTCGCAGGAGGAGGTCGTTGGCGTCCGCCGGTGGAAACGCCGGGGCAAGCTGTGACGACGCGCCGCATTCGTTGGATTGGAGGAAGAAGGGGGTGGTGACTGCTGTGAAGGATCAGGGAGAGTGTGGTATGTACTACTTATCTTATTTCAACTTTTAAAAGTACTCACATCTTTCAATACATTCATTTTATTATTCTAATATAAAAAATCGTTTACTTAAAATCACTTTCAAAAAGTATTTTTACTCACTCCAGAAGTGACGGAGAAGGATAAGTGAACGCATGCACCTTAATTTTCGGTATTATTTGTTAATTGGGTACGTACATTGCAGGTAGCTGCTGGGCGTTCTCTTCGACGGGCGCGATGGAAGGAGTAAACGCGATGGCCACAGGAGACCTCATCAGTTTATCTGAACAAGAGCTTGTGGACTGCGACAGTAGCAACGAAGGTTGCGACGGAGGATACATGGATTACGCATTCGAGTGGGTCATCGACAACGGCGGCATCGACACAGAATCCGACTACGGCTACACCGGGAGGAACGGAGTCTGCAACAACACCAAGGTCACAGATTCACACAACATGCATATATGTGACTGATCGATGTGGATGCATGGTGGTGTTCTTGATTCGGATTCTGATGAACGTATCTGTGGTTAAGCTTTTCTCAGGAAGAAAGAAAGGTGGTCACAATTGATGGTTATGGAGATGTCAAGCCAGATGAAATTTCTCTTTTCTGTGCCGCCGTGCAGCAGCCCGTCAGTGTTGGGGTTGATGGGTCGGCTTTGGATTTTCAGCTCTACACAGGGGTTGGTTGATTTTTGCATCATTCACTTTCTTCAACTCTCAATTTTCATAAATACTTTTATTTTCACGATAATATGTACGATCTTTAATTCACTTCTTTTACCGTCAAAATCCTTTTTTTTTCCCTTTGTATGTTAAAATGGTTCATCTGAATATCACTTTTTTCTGCGAGAAGAATGAAGTTGGTGAGCGATGTTTCTGTGCTTGAGAGGTCTGAAATCGATCAACTTGCAGGGGATCTACGACGGAGACTGCTCCAGCAACCCTGAAGATATAGACCACGCAATGGTGGTGGTGGGATACGGATCTCAAGGTGGGGAAGAGTACTGGATCGTGAAGAACTCGTGGGGAACAAGCTGGGGAATGAAAGGGTACGTGTACATCAAGAGGAACACCAGACTACCATTCGGCGTCTGCGCCATCAACGCAATGGCGTCCTACCCAACAAAACAGTCCACCTCTCCATCTCCAGTCCCATCTCCCGCCGTCCCACCACCACCACCACCACCGCCGCCACCGCCACCTCCCAGCCCCTCTCCATCCCAATGCGGCGACATGTCCTCCTGCCCCCACCGACAAACTTGTTGTTGTCTGTACACGTTGTCCCAGCACTGCCTTGTCTATGGTTGCTGCCCCTACGAGAACGCAGCCTGCTGCACCGGCACCGCCTACTGCTGCCCGCACGACTACCCCGTTTGCGACGTTCAGGATGGGTTGTGCCTGAAGGTAAGGACTCTGGTGGAGTGGCAAGGTAACATTTTGATGGTTTGGGTAATTTCCTCTGCTCTTGATGAATGCAGAGAAAAGGAGACGTTGTTGGCGTTGATGCGAAGAAGAAGACGCTTGCGAGGTACAAGCTTCCTTGGGCGAGATCCGACGAACCATCCCAGAAGCACCGGCCATCCTTGTGGAGAGGAGAGGGGATTGCAGCGTGGCGTTGATGAGCTCTGTTAATTTGCAGGGATGCAAACCATTTTGAGTATGATTGAAGTAACATCATAGTTGCTCAAAAAAATCTCTTTTAAATCTCATGATCGCGTTGAAACTCCATTCAGGCAAGTTGCTCTCCCAAGGTTTCTATGCTGTCGGCGTAAAAAACCAATCTTTATGATCTTTCTTTCTGGATTCTGTACCTTCTATCTTGTCCTTCTTTACAAGTGGTATGAATTATGAGTCTTGTAACGTTGAAGTATTCGAGATCAAGTTGACATTTTTATACATAAATGTCATTCGGTAACCATTTTTTAGTTTTAATTTTATTTTTATATAAAATAACATATATTATCATTATCACGTAAATTTTTATGTATAAATTCTTATCTTAGTTTAACTCCATTTGATAATAAGATTTAACTGAATTCTCAACTCTTGTAGTGTTCAAAGCTAGAATATCTTATCATGAAATCACCCCATAGCATATCATACACTTGATCGGATTTAAATTTTAAAAGTATAATAATAAAAATAGGGAAACTTAATTAATTAGGAGCCGAAAGGAACCCCCTCTCTTAAGTTTACTTTATATTTGTGCCCCAAATAAGTAATTATTAATTGTGCATTTTTAACTTATTTATTAGGTTAACCACTAAAGTGATATCTTAGTGATTGTAAGACCTCTTATTAAAACTTATGCACTCAAGTTCACAGTGATATCTTACTACCTATATGCCATGTTGTTGTTATTAACCTTGGTTACACTTAAGGATGGTATTAACACCCTTAAATACTTGATTACTTAGCTTCTCAACTATCCCTAAGTTGATGCATTTACTTATGTGTCCTAATGATGCTTAAGTGGCATAATTATGTGTCTTAGAGATAAATTTCTTAAGTTAAATGACCTACATTGATCTCTCTTCTTAAAGTTCAAATGAGGAAGAAAAGATGCTAAGTGTGATGATGATCTTCCTTAAAATAATTAAGGAAGAAAAGAAAGGGAGAAAATTACTTCCTCTCCAAGGCATAATGCAATGATTATTAAGACCTTAATCTTCTTCAAGTGATTTTGAAGGAGAGATTATATGTGTCACCTTAATTTAAGTGTGAAATTCTCTTCTAAGTGATTATGAAAGAAAATGAGACCTAAGTGGACAATTATCTCATTAAGTATAATGAAAAGGTGATCTAAGTGTATTTAAAACATGATGCATGTGGGTGGCCTAATGTTAGTTAAACAAGCAATCAAAACACACAAAAATAAAACCGAGCCTTATGGGTCCTTAATGCTAAATTAAGGTAAATGCCAAGTTAATTATTAATGCATGGAACTCCATCCTTAAGTAATTTAAAAGTTGGGGCTTATTCATGGTAGGCCTCCATGTAACTCCAAATGGCCCAATTAATTTGATATATGAATTTTAAGGTTCATTAGGTTTAAAGTTATTTAATGCAACACAAAAATGGAGATAGTCATAAAAATAATTAGGTAAGCCTAACTTGCTAACATGCATGATTTGCTAATCCTATATGGAACTTAGGCTAACACATCCTTAAAGAGGAAAAAGATAAGATTAGGGAATTCCTCTTTGAATTTCTGATTAAGAGAATTGTAAATCAAATATGGGATATCAATAAAGATCAAATGCCTAGTCTAGAAAAAATCCATTCTACATATATTGTAACGTTATTTTTATAGAGCATGTAGAAACCACCAAACTAAAATCTCAATCCTCCCCATGACTGGAAAGAGGAAAAAGGAAAGAGAAAATGAAGTTACCACCTAATCTAATTAAAGCTAAACTGGGAAAATTCTATGTCATGTGGTAACTAAACTATGTCTTAGAGATCTTAGTAAGAGCTTCAGGTACGCTTAAGGAAGGGGTTAGCACTCGTAAATGCCTGATCACTCAGTCTCTCAACTATTCCTATGTGGATGCATTTGCTTAAATGTGTCCTGAAGAATGCAAAAGTGGCTTAATTGTACATCTTAACAATAAGTGCCTTAAGCTAAATGGTCTATGTTTATCTTTCTTCTCAAAGGGTTGAATGATGAAGGAAGGATGCTAAGTGAAATGATAATCTTCCTTAATTACCATAAGAAAGAAAAGGAGGAGGGAAAATTATTTTCTCTTCAAAGGATAATGCATGGATGATCAAAGCCTTGATCTCCTTCAAGTGATTATGAAGGAGAGACTCTAAGTGTCCTAAAGCTGAGTGTAGAAAATCTTCTCCCAAGTGATCATTATAGAAGAGGATGATGCCAAGCTAGACAATTTCTTATCAAGTGATTATGATGATAAAGTGATTCTAAAGCCATATTTGTTTAAGCTCCAAGAGTTCTAGCTCAAGTTCCACACAAACCCTCATACATCATCATTGTTGCACAAACTCACATACACAAACTTTTATCATATAATTTACCATACACCTCCAATACCATTTGTATCATATAATTTATCATATATGGCATTATCATGTTTACGGTGGAAAAAGAATCATACACAAATTTTGGAAGTTCATCCAAAATTTTTAATAAAAATGGCAATTGTGTACTTTGGACTTCAAGGAATAGCTTTGATTTTGAAGAATTAATTGTAGACAAGTGATTCACGGTAAGAAATCAACTACGTTAAAATTAATATCCTAAGATTTTGAAATTATCACGTTAATAAAAAAATATATTTATTTACGTAACTCTAAAAAAATTTAAAAAACTAAGAGTAACGGTAAACAAACGAACATTATGTCAACTTTTAAAAAACATATCTTTAATTACTGAGAGTTTTATCACGAAACTAAATTCATTAGAAATTTTAAAAATATTTTAATTTTTTTAAACATTTTATATTAAAAAAATTATAAAAAATACTTATATTATAAAACGTATAATTATTTAAAAAATATAAATCTTACTTCAATTCAACTTATAGCAGAAACAAACAAGTGAGTTGCACAGTTGGCGGGGTCGATCGAACAGTCAAGATTCGCCCGTGAGATTGATCGGACGATCGAGGTTCGTCCGGCGGAGGCGCAGGTGCAGGCGATCGTATGCGTCGGGACTTCGGGCGAGATCACGTGGGAGGTGTCGGCGGCGACGGAAACAACGACGGCAGCAGCGGGCGACTCCGGATAGTCGGACAGGTGCTCCTCGCGCTTGAAAAACAGAGGGACTTTTTCGATTGAAAAGGGAAGCTCGAAATCGCCGGTCTTAGAGGTGGGGAGCGAAGGGGGGAGGGTTTTATGGTCGGAGCGCGGAGGATGGGTCGCGTCGTCTGGAATGTCTGGTAAGGGCAGACGGCGCGTGCGGCGATAGCAGGGAATGGTCGCGTCGTCCGGAGAAATCGGTGAAGACGGATGGCGCGCGCGGTGATAGGGTTCGCGTCGTGCAGCGGTGGCAGGTGAGGAGTCGCATTGTCCAGAGAAACCAGTGAGGACAGACGACGCGCACGGCGATAACAGGGGTTGGGTCGCGTCGTCCGTGCGTCTAGGCGGTGGGTGGCAGCGTCCGTGCATCTGGCGGCGATCGGCAGGTGCGCACGTGGGTTGGGCGCGGGTGCGGGCGGGCACGCGTGGATGGGTCGCGTCTGGTCTGCCGATCTGGGTGCGGCGGAGGCCTCAGACCAGGGTTTCGGCGGGACCAGCGTGACTCGCTTCTACGTGAGAATTCGTTAGAAATGAATTAATTAAAAATTTATTATTAAGAAAAAATAAATTTAATATAAAAATATTTATGTATTTTTTAAAATTGATCAAATGAAAGTTGACGAGGAAATTTAAATTAACTGAATTATAGATGATTAATATCTTATGATTTAGGCTTTATTTTTATCTTAGACTGAAAACTAAACGATACCAATGTAAATGAATTCAATTCAATTCTATCAGTACAAACAAAGTGATTAATGAGAATTAAATTTAATTTTTATAAATTCTATGAACACAAATAAAGGCTAAAGTGTAGTCTAAGTTCAAATCAAGCTGCAATTTCGACTCAATATGCGTTATATATTATGCACATTTATTTTTTATTATGTATTACAACATTTTATAGTATCATTTATCAAAGAATTTTTACATTATTTATTATTAATTAGATGTAACAACTTTAGAAAAACATTATCATCACAACTCTTAAGAAAAACTATTATCACATTAATATAATAAATACTATTTGTTATTCATCACAACTCTCGAAAAAATATTATTATCACATTAGTATAATAAATACTATTTATTATTCTATTATATATTTTATTTATTATTCATCACAGTTCCTAAAAAAATACTATCATCCTTTTTTTATCATACATCGTATAATCTTTAGAAAATCACGAAACTCACTTCACCTCACCACACTATACAAACAAACAACTCCTCAGCTTGCAAGTTACAGTCTAGGTTAATCAATTTAATCTGATTAATTAATTAGATTTAAAGTAAGTAATCTCATAATTAATTTACTAAGTGATTAAAGTTTTTAATTCGAGTAACACTATAAGAAAATCATTTTTTAGTGATGGATTCAATTAAGAATCTATCAATTAATACTATAAGAAAAATTTATCTTCAACAAAAATTTGTTACGGTTCAAATAAACACATTTAAACTTTAAAAAAAATTTAACTCAAATTCCAAATTTACTATAGTACAACTCTAACTCCAACTTCAACCAAAATAGCTACAAATAAACACTACCCAATTGTATCCACCATGTGTATCCTATAGTGATTAAACTTCTTTTTCTGGTGGTAGAATTTGTCCTTTACTAAATCTGCATTGTATCTGTCACTATATCCATGTTTTAGTGATGGATGACAAGGGTTTATGGTGATGGATTTAATTAAAATTAATTAAGGATTCAATTAATTGATTGGTTAAAGATTTTAACATGATTTTAGAGATTAATTAATTATTTGATTACTTGAAGATTAAGGTTTTAAATCAAATGATTTAAATAGTAATTAAAGATTAAATGATTAAAGATTAATTAAGTAATTTACGAAAGGTAGAAAGAGAAAGGTATATGTATCTAAATCATATTCAACTAATGTTAATAAGATAAATTAAACCATTTTGATAATTAATTACGAAATTAGTTGGCTTTGCCTTTAGCTTAGAAAAATCTTAGTTATAACTGCCTAATTTCAGTTAAAAAAAAAGAAAAATCAATTAAAACAAGCTATTCCATGTGGGACTAATTGACTAAACCCACTTACCTTGATATGTATGTAACTGATATGACCAACATGTACACAGTTTAGATTGAGTAATTTTCGGTTTCATAAGTCCTGTGTAAATATTTACATAGTAAATATATGGAGAAAAACATTTTCCTATGAGGATTCGATTAGGTACCCTGGTGCTGCCTTGAACAATTTGTAACCAATCAGGGACCAAGAACTACCTATCGGAACTCTTTAAGGAAAAGCACTCTATAGAAAATGACAAATAGGTAAGGATGATTGACAGCTTTTCAGATTATCTACTTACCTTATTGACCTGACAGCTCTTTCTGTTAGTTGGCTTGCTACTTTGGTAATGGTGGCAGGGCAATCATGCAGGTTGGCCACCATACATTCCTAAGGGATGATAGCTATCCCATTGGTAGCGGTCACACATTCTGAGGAAGATCTTGCATCCTTCTAGGATTCGATTAGATTAGGGTGTGTGACGTTTGCATTACCTAAGGAAATAAGTTGAGGATTCCTATTGCCTAACATGGATCTTGCAAGAGGGGAAACTAAGTTCCTAATGCCTATTATGAGAGCATTCAGTCACGAGAATGTATTACCTAAGGCCCAACGAGCATGTGGAGATGCCTTATTAAGGATCGAGGGTGCCTCCTTCATGGTCTACTGAATTTTCTAGGAAGAGGGGAGTTTTCCTTTGCTTATCCTATTTTTAAGGGTTAACAGAATGCTCCTCTCTAAACAAGGTTGGAAGACTTGTCAGGGATGAAACTGAAGTTTAGGGTTTGAGACCCATGGATTTGGATGGTGGGAAAGTCCTAGTGGTAGACTTGTTGGGATGCCATGCTTGAATAGGAGTGTTACTAATGGAGTGAGAAGAGTGCTTAGGGTTTGGTTGTGTAACTGAACAAAAGGCTTTCCTAGTCAATTACAAGAAATTTCTCCATAAATAGACTAGGGGTGCGTTTGTTTAAGCTCTAGAACATAGTTCCTAGCTCCTGCAATGGTATTGTAGTAGCACCCAACAGAAGTCTTTTGGAAGTAAACCTCAAAACGGAAATATCTTTAGAAATTCCATTTTTAGAGGAAGTTTTCTAAAGTGAGGTTCAAAAGAAAAGATAAGAAGGGGGCATCTATCTACTCAAGAGAAAACAAGGAAGAGCATAGGTGTGCTCAAGTGAAGGATATCTTAAAAATGCATATACTACAAGAGATTGTTGTCACAAAGGAGGAGATAAACGTGGTATATAAGAAGGGACTATCATTTAGAGGAAAAAATGAGTAAGGGGTGAGAAAGGATGTCATTTTCAAGCAAGAAAAGAAATGGATCCTCAAAAGGATCAAAGGGTGTTGAGGTAGCCCATGCTCAAGGGCTCAATGGAAGATACCTTCAGAAGTTCCGTATCTAGCGGAAGCCCTTTCTAAGTAAGCATTTAAGGACTATAAGGGAAGAAAAGGAAAGATAGATTCAAGAGTTCTGTGTCCAACAGAAGTACTTTTGGAGTGAGCCTCTAAGGGCTCCAAATAGATGATAGATTTAGGAGTTTTGCATCTAGCAAAAGTTTTTCTGAAGTGAGCCTCTAAAGGCTCCAAAAAAAGGGAAGAAAGAGATACCTTTGGAAGTTCCACATCTAACAAAAGTCCTTCTAAAGTGAGTCTCTAAGGGCTCCAAAAAAAGGGAAGGAAGGGATACCTTTGGAAGTTCCACGTCTAGTGGAACTCCTTCTAAAGTGAGCCTCTAAAGGTTCCAAAGGAAGATACCTTCAAAAGTTCTGTGTTTAGTGGAAGTCCTTCCGAAGTGAGCTTCTAAGGGCTCGTAGGGAAGAAAAGGGAAATTTTCAGTGAGAATCAGAGGAGATTTTAGTAAAGGACCCTGACAATTTACTACAAGCACAACTGCCAAAGGAACTTTTGGCTAGAGCTAGAGGAAGTTTTGGTGCAATGAAAATGGAATATCCAACGAGAGCTAGAGGAACATCCAGTGGAGGTTTGGCGACCACCCACAAGCCTAAGTGTCAGTGGAACTTCCAGCAACAGCCAGAGGAAGTTTTGGTGTAGGCCAAAAGGATCATCCGGTGAGAGCCAGAGGAACATTTAATGGAGGCCTAACAACCACCCACTAGCCTAAGTGTTTGTGGAACTTCCAGCAAGAGGCAGAGGAAGTTTTGGTGCCTTAAGTTCCCAAGCATAGAGCTACATTGTGATGCTTAAAAGTTCCATTAACTGAATGATTAGTTGTGGAAGTTCAGAGCCTATCTTCCCAAATGGGGTTCGGGAGTTCCGATCCTAGCTGCAATGTTTGCAGTTGGCTCCTCCTCTATTGACCTTATACGTTCCTATTTTCACCTTCAATTTCTCAATGCCATTTCTTTCTTTAACACTCCTATACCATTCTTGATTTTAAAAAAAAGAAAGACTCAAAGAAAGATCAAGCCACTCATCTAAAAATCCCACTTGGAAGCTAAAATGCCCTGAAACCCAACTGAGGGGTATATTGAAGAATGGAAATAAAATCGTAAAGAAAATAGAAAGTAGGGCAACCCTAATGTCCTTGGTTGCAAGTGAAAAAGTAAAATAAGGGAAATAGATAGCCAGTAGAGCAACTTCAATGCCCCTGGTTGAAATAAAAACAAAGTAAAAGATTTTTTATTTTTATTTTTATTTTTTAAAAGAGAACAAGTAGCCTTTAGGGCAACCTCAATACCCCTAGCTGAAACAAAATGAAAAAGGACATGGTAATCAGTAGGGTAGCTCTAATGCCCCTAGTTGCCTAAACAAGAAGGAATTATTGATGTAATCAGTTTCAATGCCCTTGGTTGAGGAAAATTAGGAAGGGATTATCTTTTCCTTGATAAAGGAAAAGAAAAAGATCCTTAAAAGGATTGACGAGGGTTGAGGTGTAGAGCCCCCACCTGAAAAAGAAATTTTTTTTATTTGAACGAAAATTTCATCGACACTTCAAGGATATTTCGTTGAGGCCTTAGTTTTGTTTTTCTTCTTTCATTAGTTTCTATAACAGATTTTCAATCAGTTCTTGACAGATAATCTGTTAAACCTTAAGATTTTCTTTACTTCTTTTAAAGGATAAACAGCCATTGGGACAACCTCAATGCCCTTTGGTTAGCAAAACAAAGGAACAAATTAGAGGAGAAAGGAACAACCATTGGGACAATCCCAATGCCCCTGGTTGAATCAAAGTGAAAGTTTTAGAAAAAAAGAATATGCATCCATTGGGGCAACCCTCAATGCCCTTGGTTGAAATAAAAGTAAAGGAGAGAAGGCAACCAATAAGGCAATACTAAGGTCCCTGGTTGCAAAGAATAGGAAAAGATGAAGAAGATGAGAACAACTAATAAAATAATTCCAAGATAATTGAAAAGAAGCTTTAAAGGATTTCAAGAAATTGAGTATTAATCTATTGCTTGAGAGTAAATGATAATTCCTTCCTCTCAAATAGATACCCCTGTTGGAAATGGAGTGTATCTATCAGATGGTAAAATTCGTCGTGAAAGAAAAATGTTTAAATCACCTCCCATTTAGGCAAGAATTTTCACGCAAATGGGGCAATTGCAATGCCCCTAGTATAGAAAAGAATAAACCATCCAACTCATTTATCCACATGAAAAGAGAAATTTCCACACTAGAAGGTAACAACAATGCCCCTAGTATGGAAGGTAGATAGTAAATTAATCATATTTGAGGGAAGAAGAGAATATTCATTGTATTGACCATTGATGTAATGTCATACAGAAGATATTGATTATACAAGAATTCAAATCAAATCAATGCCTAAACATGTTAAAGGAATTTAGGCTTGAATACAAGGTAAATAGGGGTTAGGGAAAAATAGGTAACCATTCCAAAATTTTCTGCCATTGTCCTACATTATTGATTGATTTGTGCTTTTAATGAAATTTCCTAGTCTTTAATCTACCTCCAAACCATTGGTTTGTTCTCATATTGTATATGTTGTGTAAATTTCCCAATAGGATAGTTGCTTAAAATAATTGAGGGGTATGAAATGATGTTGTAGGAGATGAGTTTGCTATTTGAATTCTAAATTTTGCCTCAAAGAAAAAAGGGAAAAAACCAAGCAAACAAAATTACGTAAAATCAAACAAAATTTGGATGAAAAGAAATAGAAAGGAAGATAGAAACTACTTGAAATATTGAACTATCAAAGATGTGGGAAGAGAAGTAATTAGAATTATACTTCCTATAGAAACAAAAATACAAGTTGATTTGTTAATTCAAGGGCGTATTTTCATTGGAAGAGAGCACACCCTCACTACTTTAGTTATCTTGGTCAAGCTCACTTGATTGGTGGAAGGTCATCATAGAAAATGACCTCATTGTTGTAGGTATTCAACCTGATACTACTCAAACTTTAAGACATTAAAAGTATCACACCTTCACCACACAATTACTCAATAAGGAGAATTGGGAATTTGACAATATTCAAGACAAAGTGTCAGATCTTAAACCTCTATTATCATCATTAAAGGTTTTGACATCTCATTGATGGTGGACACTTGATTAGACCTCACAATTCAATTGGAATATTCAAATTGAATGAACACTTCCTCAAGTTAGAGCCCTTGGCATACATGACAAGTAATCCCTGCATAGTCTTAATACATTGTCCATTTTATTTTCTTCCTCCCTTCTTTGCTTTTTGTTTTGTGTTTCCTTTTTCTAGCTTTTTTTCTTTCTTTTCATTCTTTTTTTTTCTTCTCTTTCCTCCCTTTTTTTGGTTTTTCTTTTCTTTTATTTTTTCTTTTTTTCCTTCTTTCTAGGCTTCAATTTCAACTCATGTTCACCCCTTTCCCCTAAGCCTAACCATGTTATGCCATAGACATTTTATGAGGAAGAAATATCCATTCTCACTCATCATCCAAAATAATTATGAAAGAAGAGGACCTCATTTAATTTGATGGAATACTCAAAGATATCCATCCAAAATGATAACAATGGAGGGATCTAACTAAATTTTGTTTGAATTTGTCTCCTTCCCAATTTCCATATAAGTTTTAAATGAGTATGGCTCTGGTGTCTCTCCACTCATAAAAGAGGTATATAAGTCTCTTGGTAAGAGTAGCACCAACTACACTTCCTACAAATCAATCACAGCTTAATGAATGACCAAATAGGTTATAGTTATTTTAGGCTCTGGTTCGTCCTCTCAGGTAATTTTCTCTCTCCAATGGTGTTAGCCCTGATAGTTAAAAAATTTAGCTTGAAAAGAAAAAAAAAAGAGAGGAAGTGGAAGACAGAAAAGAAGTGAAACAAATGCTTATGAAAATGACTCTGAAAATTTTTGCAAGAGAGGATGATAGGAAGTAATCATAGAACTTTGTAAATAAATTGAAAATGAAAAGGGTATTGACATAAAATTTCTAAAACAGAAAAATAGTGAGGTAAAATTTTAAATTCAAATGTGATATCTTGACAGATGCTTACTGAATTTATACATTCCTTACCCCTTAATGTTGATAAGAAAAGGCAGCCTCTTCCATTAGAAATTTTCTCCACATATGGACCCTACCAATCGGGTTGAAATTTTTTGTTTATTCCTATAAAGGAGGTATTGAATCTAGACAAGAGGCTTTTTGGTGAGCTCTGGATCTGATCTTGTTGTTTTATGTGTAGTTATTTTTTTTTTCCTTTTTTTTTGGCATCCTCTTATGTGATGTGTAATATCAAACATTTTCCACTTATCAGATCAAATTGCTGCAATTTTATTCATCATCTAGCCATTTTCTAGAAAATTTCTAGCTCTTTGGCTTGCTTGGAGATGCTCTGGTAAATTCTGGAATTGGATTTATATCTCATAAACCTTGCTTTGCATATCTAATTTCTCTATCTTGGCTAAAAATTTCTAAGGTAGATTAGATTAATATAGCATTTGGATGATTTCTAGACATCATCAAAATACACTTAATGAAGGATTTTATACTTAACATTCTTGAGATGGGCCAATAGGTAGGCAATTCCGTCATACTTGTTAAAGTTAGGAACCCTGAAGTCCGAAGGTAGCATTGCCTTTGGAAAGTAATAGAGGTCGTGGAAGGAGTAGTAGACCCTCTATTCCTAGTCTACAAACCTCCTAATGGAGGCCTCCAACTCCACAAGTCACTGCATGACCTGCTGCTCGGCTGGGGGAACCTGAGGAGGGGCTACATGTGGTGCTTGTTGCTGGTACAACAATGATAGGATGAGCTGAAGGGGCCTTTGGTAGACTGGCTGTTGAGATCTCCCCAAGTACGGTTGTTGCTAATAGATGGCACCCAGTGTAAGTAGGGGCTTCATTCCTACCAAGGGGACTCCCCCAATTCGGAGAGGGGGAAGCTATGAATCTGGCTTTCCTTTTCCCCTATAATTGGTGGGAGTTGATTCCTTGCTTAAGCCTCCTCTTCCCTTCCAACCCTGGTCGCCAACTCTTGGTAATAGTGGGCTAGGTCGAGAGTTGTATAAGGCCTCATGTACGAACTGGTCCACAATGCTCCTCACACAGGGATTCATGCATGAGCTCCATTAAAGAAAGCTTGCACAATGACTCATGTGCAAGGAAAACATGCAAAAATAAATAAAAGCTAAACTAGCGAGATGTAAGATGAACAACTCCTATGTGGTTGTAGGACTCACAAAGGTTAGATGTAGGTAGCGTTACCCATCGTCTAGAAGAAACACCCACTTTATATGTCAGGCTTTTGCATATCAAGGAAAAGGGAGGGGGAGGGAAGTTTTTCCCTCCTCCCGGATCAAGCTCGAGTTCTAAGTTTTTTACCTGTTAGAGCTTGGAGGGTGTGGAGTTGTTTGAACAGTCAAAAGTGACAACCGAAGTTCTAGCAAGTTTGTTGATGCCCTTCTATTCTCCTCAATCTTGCATCCTCATAGATCAGTTGTGGATACCTTCCTTGTGCTAGGGTTATGATTATTTATATGAGTTCTTTTGGTATGCTATCCAAGTGGGAAAAGCAACCATTCCTAATCAAGTACCTTAAGGCCACCTCGATTAGGTTGTAACCAATCAAAGGCCAAGAGTTGCCTACCAGAACCCATTAAGGAAAAGCATTCCACAGAAAATGACAAATAGGTAAGGATGACTAACAACTTTTTAGACTGTCTATTTGCCTTATTGGCCTAATAGCTCTTTCTGTCTGTCGGCTTGTCATTTCAATAATAGTGCCTAAGCAATCATGTGGGGTGACCATCGTGGGGATGACAGCTATCCCGTTGCCAATGATCACATGTTCTGAGGAAGATATCACATCCTTTCATGATCCGATTGGATTAAGGCCTGCAACATTTGCACTACCTGTGGAAATAAGTTGAGGATTCTTATTGCCTAATAGGGATCTTGCAAGAGGGGAAACAAGGTTCCTAATGCCTATTAGGTACTCAATCACGAGAATGTATTACTTGAGGCCCAACGAGCATGTGGAGATGCCTCATTAGGGATCAAGGGTGCCTCATCTATAGTCAATTGAATTGACTAGGAGGAGGGGACTTTTCCTCCACTCATCTTATTTCCAGGGGTCAACACCAATGAGATCTCAATAATTTCTATAGCTAATGGAGGGAGGCTAGGCATCCTAGGTATGTTGGGATCCAACCTTTGGGTAGTATCATGCAAGTGCCTTGCTTTGCTCTTGACATCTCACTTTTGTGATTGCGTATAGTGGCGTTGTTGCTTGAACATGAGAGGGTGCCTCCCTAATGTAGCTTTGCGAAGAAGTGTAGAGTGTTAATTTGTGTAATATTATGTGTTATTTTTCATGCATGCTAAGTTTATATAATTGTAAATTTTGGATTTTTAAATGAAATCACATGATAAATACTTTTATAAGGTCATACATGATATTTAGGTTAAAAATTATTAAATTGCACAAATTTCATTGCATGTTTGAGCTTATTGATTGAGAACACATTGTTATATTTTGAAGACTTATTTTTGTTGTTCTAACATTATTCCAAGTTATCTTCTTTGCATATTTCTTTTTTATAAAGTGTTTTTAACAAAAAAATTGAAAGGAGAAGGACTTCTCTACAAAACCCCCAACTCCCTTCATATGGAGCTAGGGTTTCCGTGGAAGAGGGTATCCCTCATTTTCCCACCAGTTGTTGCCCACGTTTGCACCTTCCAACCTCGTCGATCCACCTTGTCGCCACATCCTCCTCCCTTTGATGTTCGGGTTGTTGCATGAGGGGAGCTTGCACCACAATAGTGGTCCCTCTCCTTGGTTTCAAGTTGTCACGTGGAGGAAGCTTGGACTGTTGCCGTGGTTTGTGTGTTGGGAGCTGTTTGTGGAGAATCGATGCCTTCGGTCTTGGAGCACACCTTTCTTTTGGGGCTAGTCGTGGGTGCTGCACGAGCTCATGGAACGAACTTGTGCACAGGCATGAAGGAACTTGAAGGTCGTTGATGGTACCATCTCTGCTTTGGAGCTTTCATTGGATTCCCCCCCATTTTCATAGATGAAGACATGCAATGATAGTGCATGTCCAAGCTCGAGAAGGTCATGGAGCACCGTTTGGTTGAAGATTAAGTGGAGATCGGAGAGCTTCAAGGTATACTTTTGGGAATGAGAAGATCATTTTATGTTGTGTTGTATTTGAATTTATATGTCATCATGTTTGTTTCAGTATTTAGGGCCTATGTTTATGTTTTTGTGTTTGTTCTTGTGTGTGGGTACCTATTTAATGTTGCTCTTCATTTATTTAGTTGTTGCATGCTTTATTTTACTCATGCTGAAAATGAAATGAAACTTTCATGTCAATGTTTGTATGTATTTGTGAATATGTTTTCTTTTGGTTTAGTTGTGAATGAAAGTTTTTGCTAGGCACACATTGTATAAATGTTTTTTAGTTGTGAATATGCATTTCGGATTTGTTCATGTGAATATTTTAGATATTTCAACTCATTCTTAGTTTGGTTGTGTAAGAATGTGAATGAAAGGTTGTATTTCACATAGAGGACATATTTATACATATTTAGTCTCCTCGAGCACAAGGGAAAAATGGTTTGCAAGGTTGAAAGCTCCAACCAAAATGAGAGTGTTTTGATGAACTTGTGCAAGGAAAGGATGAGAAAGTACATATTTAGATAAAAGCCTTATGTAATTAATCACTTACCTAGTTAAACATTTTTTGATTTTTATTTAGTAATTTAAAATCTAATTTTCCTTTATGTATTTATTTAGTAGAGTCTTTGTGAAAGAATTCGATTATTCATTTTATCAAACTTCTTGTGGATTCGACTCGTACTTGCCAGTGTACTTCATTGGACACTGTGCACTTGTGGTTATTACTTGTAATTTAACGAAAAATCCTGTACAAGAAGCCCTAGTACTTGCTTCTGGTTCTACTGGCAAGGAATGTTGAATGATGTGGTTGGGGGAGGGGGGGACTCTTGGTTGGAGTTGGAGAACATGGAGAGTAGTTTGTCTAGATTGAGGATCCACTATTGAAGTCAAAGAACATAGTGTGGAAGGATTCTTGATCATCCATTGTGTGTTATGAGCATTGTCTCCCAGTGAACGTCTGGGACAGGCAAGAGGGGTGGATGTTATAACTCTTGTAAGTGTAAAATGTCAAATTGTGTATTTTCACATATGTTAATACATGCATATTATGGTTATATTGATAAATTATATGTCTTTATGTGAAATTACATGTTAATCAATTTTTTAGGATCATGCATGTATTTTGTATTTAATGATTATGAAATGCATAAATTAAACCACATTTGCATTAATCATTGAAATACAAATAACCCATGTGCCAGATACTATTATCTTATACTTTGTTATTGTTTTGATTTAACTTGTGTTTAGTGCATATATAGATTACATTGTTTTGTAGGAGAGAAGGTGCAATTTTTCCAACCTATATAAACTCATGTTAGGGCAACAAGGAGCTATCTCTCTCTCTCTCACTCTCTCATTTTCTATTGCAGCAGCCATCTTCTCCTTCCTCCTCCAACCTAGGGCATGGCTGAGTTGGTGTAGCCAACATCTCCCTCCTCCATTTGGTGCTCGATTCACGTTCGATGGGTGAAGGTAACTACATTCGAAAGGAGTCCTTCAGCTAGGACATTGGTATTTAGTGCGGAAGTGGAAGGTTCACATGAAGCAGTTGTTGTTTGTCCTTAAGGAGAGGAGTTTAGGAGCTTTACGTCTAGCAAGGAGCAGCCGTTCATCCTCCTTTCACGCAATTCCAGGTGTTGGAACTGAAGTGGGGTTGTTGGACGTCCGTTTCTAGCAGCAATGTGAGCTTCTGGGTGCAACATTTCTTCCCAACGTGGTGCAACCTTTGGTAACTCCTCTCGTTGATGAACTTCCGGTGTCTGACAACCATCGTGGAGTAGCAGAGAGGGAATGTTTATATTCAACGAGGGAGCAACTGCTAGGGAAGTGGTGATAGTCCTTAAGGTATGATGAGAATGAGGGGAGAGGTCCTTATACAAGTGTATATATGTGTTTGTATCCCTTGTATAAGCTTTGTGTTGTTTCTACATATGCACATGTTGTGTTTGATGAGTTGTTTCACTAACAATAGACATAGACTTTTAATTTCAGTAGTGTTAATTACTTGAACTTTACGATTGTGGTATTTGGTTGATGAGATTGGATGTTACTTTTGTATATTTGCATGTTTGTGAATAAATTTTCATTACTTTTCTCGATCTGTTCATATGTAAGAGTATCGTCTCCATTATGTTTATGTAAACGCCATGGACCTCATGGTGTTTAGCCAATTTTGTGTACATGTGTATAGGTTCTTAAACACATTTTCTTTTGGATTACGAAATTGTGATTCTCCAACGATTTCATTCGACTAATTGCTTATGGATTCGACACATACTCATAGTGTTATTACAATTGACGTCATGCGTTTGTAGTTATAAATGTAAAATTTACACTTTAAAAATTTAAAATAAAAACATTCAAAAGCGATGCAGTGAGAGTAAGGGATGCAATGATTCAAAAAAACTTAGCAAAGAAGATAGAGTTAACAAAATCCACAAATAGAACTTAAACTTTGGCAAAGTGTACAAATATGAAGTGTCTGTGCATGGGCATAAATAATTTTACGTTATTATTATATATTGATAAATGATAGTGCATGCAATGCGACCAAGACATTAAAACCTAAGTAAATATTAATATATGGAACCACTATGACCGACACATACATGATTTAACTAATTTTTAATTTGATCGGAACCTTTACAGTTTTGCCAAAATGAAATTAATAATCTTCACATTTTTCATCATCTACCAAAACCTATAAGATAATAAATTTATTTTTCACAATAATACTGTTATAAAAATATACTTGAAGTATAAGAATAAAAATATAGAAATCTTTAAAAAAAGAATAAAAATATAAATATAGAAATCTTAACACACTCGTAATAAAAGGATTAACGGTACCAAATTTCAAAATTATAATCAAAAGTTATTATATAATACTCGTTTTTCAGACATATTTGTTTTTAACTTGTGCTCACAATTAACTAGCATGTATGATCATTAAAGTGATAGTTTGGTGGTTGCGAGAATCTCTTTAGACTTTAAGATTTTAAATTTAAATTTTTAATTAAGCATGGGCTACTTGTAGATTCATAAATGTAAGGTACGTTTGAGGATAATTTTTTTTAGTTCAAGAAATTAGATAGAGTTGAAGTTAAAATTACTTTTGTAAATAAAGTTAAAAAATTGTAAAGTAATTTAGATAATAAAAATTTATATATTAAAATTTATATAATAATAGTAATATTAAAAATAATTTTTAAAAGAAGAAACAAATCAAATCTATCTCTTAATTTTAACACTACAATACAAAAAAAGTAACGTGTATGGGTAAAATTATATTTTTTGATTACCGAAAACTTTTGGCATAAACAGAGAGGACGCTGATAATCAAGTGAAGGTCTCGAATGGTAATGTGACACCTAAGCCGACATGTCATTTCAAACATGTTCAATCGCAGTCAAGTCAATCACTATTTAATGTCTTGACCTGTGGAAGAAAACGGATCCATATCCCAACTTCGGATAAGATTAAAACACTGTCAATGTCGTGGGATAAAAAAACCCTTGTGTATCGTTAGATGCTGCAGATACATGTGCGTAAGGTTTTTTTTTTTAAAAAAGAATTATGGTACGTTCGACGGTTTTTTTTAGTTTCGAAGATAAGAATTACAGAAGTTAATTTTACGAATATAATTAATAAAATCATATAATAATTTAAATAATAAAAATTTATATGATAATAATAATAATCTTAAAAAATTAAAACAAGCTGAACGAAAAAACGGCATGTAAGTAAATTCAGAAAAGTAACAATAACGAAAAGTCATTTTCAATTTCCGTGCCAGTTACGAAACAATATGTTTACGTAAAAGTCATTTTCGATTTTCGTGTAGTCGATTGTCTGTATCCACATGTTTTTGCAAAAAAAATAATTCTATGTATATGTAAATAATTTTATAATGTATGCACATCTTTAATTATGCAAAAAATAATTTCATGGTAATGTGTATATTGTATTTTACAAACTTTAGCGATAGATAAATATATTTTTAATATTTATATTTATTTTAATATTTAAATAAGTGTACATAATATTTGAATTGTATTTTTTAATATTATGTGATTAAAGATAATGATGAAAAATATAAAAAAATGTATTAAAAAACCCCACGTCACTTAATCACAAAGATATCATTTTAATGATTTATATACATAAAATGTTGGAATCTACGGTGCGGATTGAAGAAGTCAATTCCACGATACGTGGAAACGAAGAAATGTCGATCATCTCCGTTCAAACAAGGCAGCCATGGAACAATTAATCCATGGTTAGCCTTTACCTTGGACTTGGGACGGTTTGATTTGTCTTCCTCTTCCTTTTCCTTCTCTTCTTCTCCTTCTTCTTCTTCAAGAAAGCGCTAGTGGGTACCCAATCTATATATGTGGCTACAACTGCTAATCCAAAGGGAGCAAGCTAGCTAGAACCCAGCAGTGAAAGACTCACCGACAATTCTGGTTAAGATCGATCAGTTGGGTAGATTTAGATATATAACCACTGCTTTACACATGTTGAGGACCAAGGAAAAGGTTGGGACGAGTACAGCCCCCATCGAGGCGTCGAGCAGCGTTGCTGCAATCTCCACTCCCGCCACTGCTGTTGCCTCCCAAAACAGGCCAACATCGCTATCGGATTTCATCGCCCAATTTGGTACGTCCAGTTTGACATTGAGCTTTAATTTATAGAACTAATCCTACTAATTAACATGAGTAGTTGACTAATTAAAGCTTACTGCTAGCTAGCTTCTCAAGCCTCTTCGATCTACTCCTCTCTGCAATTCAACCTGATAATCATATCGGCGCTGGCCACTTAATTGCCAGATGTGATCATGAACATGTGATATATATGCATAACACTATGGCATATATGTTATATTATATATATATATACATCGGCAGCAAAGTTTTCTGAGCTCTACAATTGGATGTCGTTGATTAATTTGCAGCCACTTCTAGGTTTTCGTTTCAGAAATCTAAAATTATAGATTACTTTGATCAAGTCCACGTGGTATCAGCCCCAATACCATAAGTTGTTTTAAACGTTTTAAAATTAAAATATGTAAAAATTGCAACAAGTAACAATTAATTACAAGATGTTTCTGCCGTAATTTTTTGAGATTAATTCTGCTAGCTCGATCACCGCCTTTGCATGCCGTGCCATGAGTATAATTCTAAATATATATCGAACATTAAGATTGAACGAAGTGTGCGTGGATCTACTGTTTGTGATTATATACTAACTCGTACGCACATCATCTACTGCGCGCAGACGAGGCAGCAATGAAGAGATTGGTGGACATGAACAACAAGCTGAAAGGCCTGGAGAGGCAGATGGAGTTGCTGGAAGAAGAGATGCACAGCGTCAATCAGGCCTCTGCATGGAGATGCTGAGCACTGCAAAACATATATTCCGTATGTACATAACGATATATATATATATTTATACATACATATATATATACGTACATAATGATGACGAAGGAAATTAAGATTTTGTTTAGCTAGTTTAAGCAGCCGTATAATTTTAACATATATATGTCATAGATTTTCTTAGAAATAGCCCCCATATATATATATATATAATCTAATTAAACTTGTTCTGCAACTACGTACTTCGTCATGAAGTGACTCTCGTGCTTATTTTGTTGGGTTTAGGTTGGGCCTATGTTGAAATCGAAAAAAATTACGTAATAAGATTTGAAACTAAAAAAATTTATGTAATAAGATTTTTCAATCAACATACTAACTCATTAATCGAATCCATTTTACAAAGTACAAATTGCTTTGAATTGAGAATGAATCATACACTCGATTTACAGAAGGTGCAAGTTAAAAAAGAAAAGAAAAAAGAGAGAGGATGATTCCACCTCTTGAACATTCAGACTGCCACCTCTCCACCACTTCACCTCCCCATTTCACCATGATCTTCATGTCCGGTAGTTTCTGGGCGATTCCCTTGCCTATAAAGGCCACTGCATCCCACATGCCAAATTGAACCGATCTCCCTGCAAGGTGTGCGTTGCTGGCTCTTGCTCGTTCCCGTCCATTTACGAAATGCATCCCTGCAGCCGTCGTTCATCACCGTTTGTGTTGATCATCTGGAGATCCCTATAGCCGCCGCACGCTTCAACTGTCCGGATGAACCCTGGACCACCCAGCAACCAACCAGTCGTCGCCGTCTCAAGGTAAGAAACAAAGCATGATAAAGGAAAAGAAAAAAAGGGAGGGGATGGGATAATTGAAAGGGGGACACCGCTGAAGTTGTCCTCCTCCGACTCCTTCTGGCTTTAAACTTGAGGGGATGACGGAAG
The DNA here is from genome assembly GCA_024699675.1 of Amphibolis antarctica. Taxonomy (NCBI): domain Eukaryota; kingdom Viridiplantae; phylum Streptophyta; class Magnoliopsida; order Alismatales; family Cymodoceaceae; genus Amphibolis; species Amphibolis antarctica. Next base: position 23,646 of record JAMKPZ010000332.1, read on the forward strand.
GAGGGCACCGTCGAAGCTACCCTCCCCTGTTTCTCCTTCATTTCACCCCTTAGGATAATGAAGATGAGGAGGTAAAACTCTGTCTGATGAAACACCGGTGGAGAAGGGAACGTAAAAACAAAAAGAAACAAAAAGCACTGGTGATCGAACCTCATCGGAACCCTAGCCAAGCCGCCAAAGGTCGCCGAAGAAGAAGATCCACCCAAAAAAAAAGAGGGGAGGGGAGGGGAAGGTGAAGACCTTGGCCCATTCGACCAAAAAAAAGAAAAAAAGAAAAAGCCCGGTCCATCGGACAAAAGGAGAAAAAAGGGAAAATATAAAACCCAGCCCAAGATCACAAAAAAAAAACAACACAAAAAAAGAAACAAGCCTATCTCGACGAGAAAACAGAAGAGAATTAAAAAAGAGAGCAATGGGCCCGTGACCCAGACCCAAAACAAAAAAAAAACTTACCTGAAAATGACAAAATAGACCCAGGCCCGAGCCCAAAACAAAAAAAACCTGGGTTAAAGAGAGACAGCTCGAAAAAAAGAGAAAAAAACACACTGGGCCTGTAACCCAAGCCCAAGAAAGAAAAAAAAAAAAAAAAACTAATTTATCGAACTTACCTGGACTCGCTCCATGCAGTTCGATCGCGATCCTGGGCGCGATTTGATCCCAGCCATCCACGTCGCATCGTCTTCAACCTCTGGAAGAGGTTGAGCTCCTCCAGCCTGCGCGACTGCCGTCGGCCGCTCCACCGCGTCATAGTCGACCTCCTCCACTGCTCGCCACTCGAAGTCCGGTGAGCACAAGGTGGAATGTCCCTGATCTGCAAAAACTGCAGATCAAAACAACAAAATGAGTTGTCATTGATCTCCCACAACTCGTCCTCGCTAGGTCTGATCGATCGCCTTACGTTTTCGCCAATTCGACGCTCATCCGTGTCGCACGCTTTGCTGATCGCCCACGTCATCACCCGATTGCCTGCGCATCACCCTAAGTCACCACACACAGAAGGAAAGAAGAGTGGAAGAGCATGTAGGCCTTCCGCATGCACCCCTTGTGAAGAAGGGCATGGTTCGTGGGCCGGGTTGCTAGTGTTAAAAAATAACAAAAGCAAAATCAAATCTCGACCCAAACGAAAAAAAAGAAAATGATAAAAAGAAAATAAAGAAAAATAGAAAAAGTGATAAGTTTTACTAAAAAATTTAAATTAAAACTTATCACGTAGATTTTCACACTAAATTAAAAATACGTGGTATTCATATTAAATTGAAAACCCAATGAAGAAAGAAAATAAAATGAAAAAATATATTGATAAGTTTCACATGAAGCTGAAGCTTATATTACATTAAATTTAAACATAAAACTTGGCATTAATTGAAATTTATAAAAATTATGATGAAATTATTAGGTTTCACCTAAATTATTGATAAGTTAAAATAAAAATTATAAAGTTTCACATTAACTGAAACTTATAAATTGAAAAATAGGATCATTAAATTCCACATTAAATTGAGACTTATTAAATTAAAATGAAACCAGAAAGTATTTAGTTGAAATCGAAATTATTAAGTTCAACTTGTGAAATTAAATTGAAACTTATCAAATCAAAATTAAAATGATAAAGTTTCACATTAAAAAGAACTCATGAAATTGGAGATAAAACTTATTAAGTTTCACATTAAATTGAGACTTAGTAAATTAAAATTAAAACTATAATCAGAGTTTTGTATTAACTAAAATATACGAAATTGAAATTGAAATTAAGTTTCATAATGGTTGAAACTTACGAAATTGAAATCAAAATTATAAAGCTTCACATTAAACTGAAGTTCATCAAATTAACATAGAAAATAAATTGTCAAGTTTCACCTTAAATTGGAATTTGTCAATTCAAAATTAAAATTATGTTAAAACAAATATAATTAATTCTCACCCAAAATTGAGATTTATATTAAATCAAAATTTATTCAAATTGATATGATTTCATGATAAATTGAAACCCATTAATCTAACTTAAAGTACACAAGATCAAATTAAATTACGCAAATTTTACTTCATATAAAACTTATGTCAAATTAAACTAAAACGTATGAGTTGCACTTCACGAAGAAAAGTACGTAAAATAAAAATAAACTAAAAATCATATAGTTTCATCTTATATTGAAACTTGGACTATATCAAATTAAAATTGAAATCGAAATTTTATAAGCTTCATATTAACTCAAAGTTCATTAAATTGAAACTTAAGTGGAAATTAAACAAAACAAACCACTAAATCAAACTAAATTAAATTGTTTCGCACTAAATCAAAACTTAAATCAAAATTAAAAAGAAAATATAAAATTGTTTGGACTAACTTGATTTGATTTATAAAAGTTTTACACTATATTGAAATTTAAATCAAAATTGAATGAAAAAATGAAAGAAATTAAATCAACTTTAATGAAACCTTCGAAGTTCCACATTAAATTAAAACTTATAGCAATTAAATTAAATTAAATCAAATCAACTGTCCAATTAAAGTCTTATGCGACATTAAACTGAAACTTAAGAAATAATATTTATAAAATATGAAATGCTCCTGAGCAGGAGCTTAAACTACCTATAAAACATAAAATGCTCTTAGGCAGGAGTTTAAACTACCCATAAAATATAAAATGCTCCTGGGTAGGAGTTTAAACTACCCATAAAATCAAATTGCTCTTAGGGAGGAGCTTAAACTACCCATAAAATCAAATTGCTCTTAGGCAGGAGCTTAAACTCCCCATAAAATATAAATCATTCCTGGATATGAGCTTAAACTATCCACAAACTAAAATCAAATTGCACCTGGGCAAGAGCTTAAACTACCCATAAAATATGAAATGCTCCTGAGCAGGAGCTTAAACTACCCATAAAATATAAAATGCTCCTAGGCAAGAGCTTAAACTACCCATAAAATATAAATTGCTTATGAGCAGGAGCTTAAACTACTCATAAATATAGAATGCTCCAAGACATGAGCTTAAACAATCCGCAAACTTAAATCAAAATTAAAACACCCTTAGATATGAGCTTAAACTATCCATAAACGTTAATGTTTTAGATAAAAAAAAAAGATGTCTAAAACATTTAAAACTAAAAAAATGAAAACCCTCCTAGACAAGAGCCTAAACTATCCACAAATTCTAAATGCTTTAGATAAAAACATATAAAATATCTAAAACATTTTAAAAATACAAAATGCCTCCTAGGTAGGAGTTCAAACTACCCATAAATATAAAGCATACTCCTAAATATGAGTCTAAACTGTTTAACAAATGGTATAAACATTTAAACAATGTGCTTTTAAGAAATAGCCTGAATTGCTCATAACAGCAACACTCTTTGGTAGGAGCTTAAATTACCTGAAATATTGGGTTGCATTGACTCATGGGAAAAAAATTATATCTCTCATTTGCAGCGTGAAAGAGAATAAAAGTAGATAACTACTTTGTAATAGGCTTTGACTATCCTATGTGATGCGGTAGTTGTGCTTTCTTATATATGATGTGTACACCCAGTTGCAGTGACATGATGCAGACGAGACATTCTTCTTCAAACAAGTTGTAAAGTGCAAAGTTGGTCGTCAACTCTTGAGAGGTTCTAGACGCAACCAAAATACATAACTTCCATGTATTTCTCAATAGATAAATTATCATTATCTGTTGTGATGAAAAAAAATCCCATGTCGACAGCCTCATGTTCATGTAATATTATTCATGGATTAAGCTAGGAATCTTGGTATGTATAGAGGCCATACGTTAGAGAGTTCATGTTGTTTTTCAGAAAACCCTAAATTTTTAGTTGGAAGATTTTGCTTCCTTATTCCTTCTTTAATTTGCTATAAGGAATTAATTACTCCTAGGTTCAAGGTTAGTTCAAAAACCAAGCTAGATTACTTATCTGCTGCTTTCCAACAATTGATATATATATATATGAATGATAATTAAGAATAACATTTGTTAATTAACTAAAGCCCAAAGTTATTGAAAATTAAAATGAAGAAATGATATATATGCTATCATTATCATGCCTTCTATAACAATCATTCTATTACATGTAAACTTCAATTAAAGGCGAAGATGCATGCATGTAGACATCCACTACAAGAAAAATGACCTATAGTGACACAGATGTTGAATTGAATCTATCACTGTAGGTCTCCAATAGTAATGAAGTCATCGATTCGTTAGTATAGGTCCATTACATTTGTCACTATATTTCTTTTTGTGATGAATGATGTAATATGTCATCGAAAGGAAGGAATTCTGTCACTAGCCATGTAAAGACCCGAACCTCAAGAGAAAGATATGGCCCGAAAATTTCTAACAAGAGTCATTAACTAGTCATTCAAGTACATTGACATTTTAGGTGATGGGTTGCCTAAAGCTGAGGCCCAAATATTTAACCAACATGCAACATCAACAGCTACCATGGCACGAGCATCACAATAGGCCATTCAGCATGGTACAATGTTAACTAAAAATTCTAACAACCCACTTTAAGGTTGTCTCGGGTGGCACACACACCTACATCATAGTAGCAAAAAAAAGCATTTCACCATACAACAAAAGATCAGGCTTCAAAAAGGTAAGCAAGCTAAGTAAGAGTTCAAGCCGGTGAGTTCTACATGGCATCCTTTCACAAAATTTCCCAAAGGCATCGTACCCTAAGCTGAGTTCTGGATCAGATTTCTTCTTCACTTCAAGTTGAGGAAGAGGATGGCTGGATAGTGGACCCTGCACAAGGAAATACACACTCTACATATTGCCAAAAGTATGCATCCTTCCTATTATGTTCACGACGTGCAAAACCTTCACTCCTAGGACATTTCACTAGCCTGAGCTCTAGCCCAGCCCACGTTCCTAAGGAGCTTTCGTCGAGCATCCTCGGATTGTACGCACACCCGATGGATCATTCGTGGTGTCTTGCACACACTCATAGGTTCGTTTCCGTGGTGTCGATGTGCATAAAGATGTCAATTGGTCGTGGCCCAGCATTATTCGTGTCATGTCATGTCGCGCCTTGCACAATTTTTTTTAGCTTAGGCATGACTCATTGGCATAGCCTAATTGGATCATGTCAGTTAACCATGTCATTACTGTGCTGGGTCATGTCGTTGTCCCAATTTTATTTTTTATTTTATTAAATAATTAATATAATATTAGTATTATATATTTATATAATTATAATAAGTTTAATATGAATCATCTAATATGAGATTTCAAACCACCAATATACATACAATTTATACAACTTAAAAAAAATATCATTATGTGAAAAAAATTACAAATGTTATTTTTGATACGAAATGTACAAATTTGACTTACAAATAATTAAATAATTTAAAAAAATTACATTACATAAATAATAATTAATTGATATAAAATTACATTTACATTATTACAATTTGAGAAAAAAATGAAAATTTACATTTACAAATTAAAATTATTAGAAAATTCTTTCATCAAACTATTTAGTCTTTTTTCAAGAAATCAAGTAAGTTCTCAATCTTTGATACATATCAAGGCTTCTAGTATATCCCCCTTTAACCTTGATCTTTGATCAACAAGCACACTTCACTAATACTGAAAACTTACTCACATATTACTGAAAATACTAAAATTATTAATAAATCTCTTGCCATGTATGCTAAAATTGGAAAAATCAAAGTTTATTTTTCCATCAATTTATCATATCAAAGGAAATCATATTTGGATATTCATTCCATAGATATTGATGATGTTAAAAGAATTTATTTCACTCTTAGAAACTATAGTATGTGAAGAATGACTTGATTCATGTCATTCGTGCCATCCAAGTTCGAGCTGTGTCGTGTTATGTTGCGTAGTTGTGCCGAGCCATGTTGGCATGAAAGTCTTAAAAGCTGGCTCAAGTACAGCCCACTAACTTGTGTTGTGCTAGTCAAATTGTGTCGTTGCTGGCACGGTCTAGCTCAACCCAATTGACACCTTTAGGTGTATAGGCCTACAGGATCTTCCACTACATCAAGTAGCTGCTGCCACACACACAGCTACCTCTCGGCCATCACTTCTCCACGGCCACTCATAGGCGAGGGGTGGATCTTGCATGGCCAGCAAACTACCTTGCCATCGAGGTCTCATCCACTCCCTTCCTAGTGGTCTTAATGTGGCTCTTATGGGTACTCATGGCATTTACTGCAAGACATGGCAGCTTCCACAAAATGGCTACTACCCACTTCCTTCTTGCAGTAAATCGGCCATTTACCACAATGCCAAGGAAATAGCTATGCTCAACAAGTAGGGTTAGGAGCTTACCCCAAAAAATCTTGACGTGAAGGTTTCAACTCTTCCTCTTCCCTCCAAGCCAACTTGGCCTTTGAGTATTCCCCACCTTTCGATCTCCTCCCATACACACGAACTTCTTCCCCAAATCTTGGATTTCCACTCGTAGACACCAATTGCCCTTCTCCTCCCAGGTGCATCCTTGCCAACTTGATGATTTCAGTGGGAGCTAGGATGGATCTTGGTGGAAGAGAAAATGGGAAAGTTACTTCCTCAAAAACTTGTTTGATGAATTTTCAATCCAAAGTTTTAAAATCGCAAGTGCACAGTGTACATTGAAGCACATCAGCAAGTTCGAGTCATTCTTCCATAGGGATTGGTTAATCAATTTAATAAAATAAATTCCTCCCTAATTGAAGCTCAAGATAGTGTGAATCAGTGAAGTTCCCAAAATAAATGAGGAAAGCATAAATCAATGACGAAAATAAAATAACAAGCTTAACCTAATTGAGCAAAAAGAAAACTATGACTATCCTAAGTTTCCTAACCTAGCTAGCAAACTACTAATTATATACAACAAAATCAGGTTTGAGAATATTCAGTTGAAGAATGGTTTCAATTGCTCATTGAGTGTTCTTAAAATAAATAAAACTAGCTAATCTAGTCCTATAATAAACTCGGCAGATAATCAAGAAAAAATCCAGTCTAAATCATAGTAAAACATTTTCTCAAACTAATTCCATTGCCACCCAAGAGTGTTGAGCATCCTCTTATTTCAGTGTTATGCCCAACTAGAGGTCCTAGTTATATTAATGGTTGACAAATGATAGAAGGTGAGAAAATGAGCTTAAATTTCATGAATCAAACCAAAATAGAGACAATTTATCTAAAAATAGAATTCAGTTCAAGAGAAAACCTACTCCCAGCCTTCACTCCATGAGTTTTAGTGACTCCCAAGTAGCTGTCACTTGACCTGGACACCTCCTTCACTATTGTGGGTAGCATGGTTGTAGATGAGTTGATAGGATCGGTATTACCACTACGCCAAAAGCTTGAGCTGATAATGAGAGTGCATGCCTTTCTTATAAGCAATTAGTAGTACTTAACACGTTTCGAATATAACTTGGCAACCCCGCAGGCACTACGCCTTTTCCACGAGGGTGGCTATTGGCTCTTGTGACTTGACAACCCTGTGGGCATTACGCCTCCACGCCACCAAAACCCCAACAATCCCCCCGTAGTTGATGCCCTGGGGACTTGAACCCGTGACCACCAAGCTTTGATACCACTTGATAGGATCAGTGTTACCACTATACCAAAAGCTCGAGCTAATAGTGAGGGTGTATGCCTTTCTTATAAGCGATTAGTAGCATTTGACACATCTCGAGTATGACTTGACAACCTCGAAGGCATTATGCCTTCACCACAAGGGCGACTACTGGCTCTTGTGACTCAGCAACCCTGTGGGCATTACACCTACATCCCACCAAAACCCCAACATGAGCACCAGGAGAGTCTCGTCCAGTCCCTCCTTTAGTTCTCTGGAAGCTCATTTGTGCTCCTTGTCTCTGAGTTCTCAGACCTCAAGAGTCGATTCACTGTTGGCTTTCTTCTCCTCTTGCTGGTTGACCCCTTTCCACTGTTCTATTTGTCCTCTATTATAGTCGATTTCATGGGATATGCTAAAGAGGAAAGCAACCTACGCACAATTTTTGACAACCGGTTCAATGCTCGTGTGCACTTTGGTTGCAGCTTGAGGCTCTCGTGTGCATTGGAGGTGGCTACTGATTGGTTGGATAGTGTAGGCACGTAGTTGTTATCTTCCTTCTTATTTAAATCTTGCATTAAATCCACTTGATAGGGCATCACATATATTCCATAAGTATTAAGTGCAAATTAGTAAAGAAAAGTCATTGTTGGATTTGCACTGGGGAGGAATGGCAAGGGCGTAACGTTTAACCTAAATGACACAACAGGTCCTGTACGTTTAACCGAAACGACATGATAGATGTAGTACGTTTAGCTGAATAGGATGCGAGGGCCGTAACATTTAGTTGAACGTTACGGAGAGGCCAAAAGGTTTAAGCTAAATCTCTTCCAAGATGTTTAAGTGTTACTAAACATGCAACTAAGAAAAATTCTACAAAAAATCCCAAAGATTAGATTTTAGTGTGTAAATACTTGATTAAAAGAGATTAACAAATACATTTCATTAAAATTGATCAAGAAAAAATCCAAGTCTTGTGTAGTAGGTTCAAATTTCAAGGCAATGGAATGGATTTTCAAACAAGTATCAATCCAACATGCTAAAGTAACACTAATAATATAAAATATGCAGTAAAATCTCAAATTTAACCATAAAAGTCTATTAAAGGTGGGTATTAAAAATCATCTAATCACACTCCCCCACACTTAAACACTATTAGTCCCTTAGTGGAAATGATAAACAATGAAAGATATTAGGGAATTAGGCACTATTGAATCCCTAGAAATTGAAGTTTCCCCCTCAATCTCTCTTCCATTCACAACCTTAGACTTCCCCTGTAGTTTAGAATGAGTCACACCTTAGAGTGCCAACTACAAAAATTAAATACTTACTGATAACTGTGGTGCATGAAATCAAACCATGAATTTGCTAAGCACTCCATACTCACTACTTAATACTTAAAAGATACCTTTAACCCTAACTTTGAGTCCATTGCTCCTTTATTTACAACTTCACCTATTTGCAAAACTAGAAAGGAGTTTGAGTACTTTGTTATTGCTCTTCTCTTCTCTCTTTCTTTTTTGTATATATATATATATAGGCAACCCTAAGAATACTACTTTGAGTACATTGCTCACTCTTCTTGGAATGAGGCAACCACAAAAGTAGGCCTTGAGTAGACATTGCCTCTTTCTTTCTCTCTCTCTTCTTCTTCTTCTTTTATTTTTTTTCAAAATCTCTTTTCTCACATCCTAAACCCTCTTTCCTTAAGCTTGCCTTCCACATAGGTGAAATTGCATGAAAGCTAAAAGGTTATTGAGCCTTTGCCCTCAACTACCTGTGTAAGAACATGCAAGAAAATAAAAACTAACATTTATTCTACCCTTCTTTTGGAGCAACCTAGAAATCAAATTATCAAAAGAGCATCTTCATGAGACATGCACTCAAGCACTTCCATGACTGAAATCATGCACACACATTACTTACTATATGCACAAAAATACTGTTGGCACTCTAGTGTTTCTCAATCCCTCCCCAAAGACTTTACCAAGTTCAAATTCCAAGGTTCATCCTCAATTAGAACTTCAAATCAATCAAGAAGTAATAATCAACTAGTAACCTAATTTCTAGCAAAAATCTTCAAGTGCCTTACTCTCAGAAAATTCAAGAACAAAGATTAAAATTTAAAAATAAGAACTAAAGCTCAAACTCCACAACCCTTTAGCTAAACATCCACTTAACACAGATAGAAATCTCCACTTAACACTATTCTACAAAAAACATCTACACAAAAAGCTTAAAATTTGTTTAAAACACATGTAGTAACTTTCTGTCTATTAGAATTCATGTTGTAAAATAGAAAAAGTAACTGACCTATTTAATTGTTTTCATTTTAATTCCATTGCAGTTTCACCCCCACCCACTTAATCCTTGCTACATGATATAACAGTTTACAATTCGAATGTAAAAGATTGGGGAGGTGAAACATACCTCCAAATTCTCCCAAAGTTGCATTTCCTGTCTAGAATTCTTTCCAATTTGACAACTCTTTCTTCCTTCCTTCCTATGGAAAAAGTAATACATGTGAGAAACTATACACAACTCACAATAGTAACCACATAATACTCCTCCTTTGTGGAAAAATTTAAACCATCCACCTGCAAGCATTCACATAATCAACCATGCTACATTCATTCTCATACTCCAACATTCATTTCGATCAGACAAATTAAGGAAAAATTGCTGGAATATATTGCTAACAATACTAAAATTTAAAGTCTTCATTCTAAGAAAAATAAGTTCAAATAGTAATGCACTTGAAGAGGAACTCAAAATGCTACAAATTAGAAGTTTGCAGACCTAAAATAATCTGTGAATGTCATTAGTAATTAAAATCAAATTATAAGTCTTCTTTGTGCTAGATGATGTTCCTTGCTGCTCTTTTGCCTTGATCTTGGCCCTACTTTTTTAGTTGCTCTTCGATCCATTTGCCTCTTGATGTGATTTACTTGAATTCCCTGCACTTGTTCCTACGTTCTAGACAGTTTGATTGGGCAGGTTCCCTATTTCTCTTTCTCCAACCTTGCTTGCTAGTTCACTGAACTGCATTTCCAATTTAGAAATAGCTTGGGCATTCGATTTTACCATAGCGTGCATGTCCCTTGGTACTGAAGCCATAGTTTCCAAAGTAATCGTAATGTGTTTTGTTTTATGTTATAAGTGTTATTTGTCGTATATTTAAGATAAAAGGAACAAAAATATGAGCGATAAGTCATAAGAGTTTCAAAAATCTTGAATTGTACTATTTATCATCTGAAACTTACTGTTATTGCATTTACCCACGAGATAGCCCGTAGCTTAAGTGGTTTAACCATGGGCCAGTGTCGTGGGTAAAGCCTTACCGGGTCGGTTGAATGGTTTATCCACAAGAGGTCTTGTGGGTAAAGATGTTTACCCATGAGCCAACCCCATGGGTTTATTCATTTTCACAGAATTGCACTTAAATGCATGTGAAGTAGAATACAGAGTGTTTAGGAATTAAGAAAAACTAAGTATTTGGAATTAAAACTCAATTAATAGGGTTTTTCAGTAGAAAATTCAAACTATTTATTAAAAGACTTTCTTGTTGAACCAATTATTTGACCTAAAGAAGAAATCAAATTAAGTGAAAAATTCTCTAGAAATTACAGATATAAAAGTGATTAAAGAGCATCGTAATGATTATTTGGGACAAAGTAACTGTGACATTGCTATAGAATTAATTGTTTCATTAATTGAATACACCAATTTAGCTAAGCACCAATAAAAAACAATCACTATGGACAAATCCGTACTTGCACACTAATTACATCTAGACTCGTGCACTTGCGGTGAAATTAAAATATTTCAAATACACGTTCTTAAAAATTAATTTCATAAAGTTCAAACACTCATCAAGGCTGGCAACCGCCTTGAAGGGTTCCTAAAGTCTGGGAGGTTCTCGACCCTCCCTTTTGGAGCCAACCTGAGTGGAGCAGTCCATCCTAGGCCCATAGTAGCCAGTAACAATTGCAACATCTGAAGGAATGACACTGGTAGGCCGGCACTTGTTGCAGTGGTGGGAGTTGCACCCCTGCCACACCAGCTGTAGTAGGTTTATGCTTTGGTCGAGGGGTACCAGCTATCGACCATCAGCCTAGTTCAACAACCGGTCTACGTGACCAGGTTGGCCCAGAATCAGTAGCTGTGGAGGCCCAGGGCTCCACCACCAGCCTCTGCCCCCTCGTCGCCTACGCCTCAGCAATAGTAGGCATCCGCTCTAGGACCTTCTCACACACTTGCGGTGAACCCTTGCACTTGCGTTGAAATTAAAATTTTTCGAACACGTTATTAAAAATTAATTTCATAAAGTTCGAACAAGTTTTGGTGCTGTTGACGGGGATTTGAATTTCTTGCAATTGGTGCTACTTTTTGCTATTTTGGGTTAGTTAGGGTTACAATAGAATTTATTTGCATTGACTGTTTTTAAATTTTATCTAAAAGCCTCATTTCTATTCCAAAGTAGTGAAGTATTTTTGGTTGAAATTCTGAATTTCATAATGGACTCATATAACTCATATTGGGGTGATTGTAGGTTTGTTCCAGGAACTAGTTATGAGGATTATAATTATTCTAATTATGTTAGAAGAGATTCTTCACCTATGAAATTTAATGACTATTCTTCACAACATGATTTAGAAGGACTTAATGCTAATTCTCAAGAAAATTATAACTGGAATGACAATTATAATTTATGGGAATGTAATGACAATTCAAGAATGCAAAATCATTATTCAAATTATAATTACATGAATGAAAATCTAAATTATCAGTTAAACATCTCATTGCAGATATGACAATTAACAGATAAAATAGATAAATCAATACAGACACTAGAAGATAGTAGAATATTTAATGAATATGAAAACAATGATGATTTAAATTGGTCAAATGAAAATCAAAAATACCAAGACGTAAGTTCATTAGAGAATATGTTATTTATAGAGGTGAATATGCAACCATTAGAGATAATTGAGGAAAATCAGTACTGTAACTCAACTGCATGTATTCATATGGAGAAATTAGATGAAATTCAAAGATTGATTGATTCGTTTGTAAGGAATTCATCCAATTCTATTTTATCTGAACTAGATAATATTTCACAAGATGAACCAAAAGATGTAAGTATTATGTTAAGATCTGGTGTAACTTATAAAGGTCCTAAAAAGGGTGATAATGAAGAAAGTCTTAATGTAGAAGGAAATGATAATTTTACAAACAAAGAAAGAATTAATGTAGAATCTAATCCAGAAAACAAACATGATACTGAATTAGAGGAAATCGAATACAGTAAAGAATCTAAAAATAATAAAGAATATAAACATAAAACTATTAAGAAAGATGGTAAAAATGTTGATAAGTTATCAAATGAAAATCATTTTCCATTTCCACGTAGAATGAGAAATGCTAAGGAACAAGAATTAGAATAAATCAGTAAATTATTTGAGCTAGTTAAAGTCAATATACCATTGTTGGAAATTATTAGACAAGTTCCTTCTTATGCCAAATATCTTAAAACTCTTTGTACCAAGAATAGAAGAAAGAAAATATTAAGAAAAGCATTTTTAGCTAAGGAAGTAAGCTCTCTGTTAATTAATCCTATACCTGAAAAATTAAATGATCCAGGAACTCCTGTTATATAGGAGATTGTTATTTCAATACAGTGTTAATAAACTTAGGAGTTGGAATTAATGTCATGCTTAATTCTATTTTTGAGAAGTTAAAATTGGATAATATTAAATCTACTAGAATAGTTATTTAGCTAGCAAATAAATCCATAAGAATACTCATAGGTAAAGTAGAAGATATTTTAGTAAGAGTTATGGAATTTGTCTATCCTGTTGATTTTACTATAATGGAAACAAATGCTTCAAATAGAAATCAAGATCAAGCTATAGTTATTTTAGGAAGGCCATTTTTAGCTACAACTAATGCATGTATAAGTGTTAGAAATGGTTGGATGGAATTAGCTTGGAGTGATCAAAAGTTAGAATTGAACATCTTTAATGGAGTAAAGAAAAATCTTAAAGAACTCCAATTTAAAAACTTTAAAGCTAATTTAATGGAAATTTTTAAAATAGACGAGGATTTAGATGTAGAAGAAGTAGATCATGTTGAAGAGTATTGTACTCTCTCTTTCATCCGACTATCACCTGGAAGCTCATGGGTATTTCGCCGGCCCCGCCGGCGGATGGACCGAGGTACAGAGAATTGAAAGGTGTTTGTGTGAGCGCATCACCCCGTGCGGTTGATGGCTCGTTGAACGGAGTCGCCACCTTATTTTTGGGTAGAAAATAAGGAAAACCGGAGGGGAAAGTGTCCTTCCACCATCAAAACGATAAAACCACGGGATTCACGTAAACTCATGTAACATGAGAGAACTGGATACGGGGCTCAGGGTACTGTTGGGGAAGGTGTTAGGCACCCCCAGACAGCCTGGGCATTCCCGGCCTCTCTCAGACTTTAAAACGGAAAATATGATAGTCAATCCGACCACGTATGGCCTCACCTTGGAAGACTTTCCAGGGTGTTTAAAGGGATAACCGTATCCCTTCCGATGAAAATGAATGAGAATCAAGTAATCAAATGGGAATTGAACAAAACGGGGATCCATATTGGATCCGGTGGTGAATAGGGGAGAAAAAGATGGGTTTTAGGGGAGCCGACAGTTGGTTGCTTGTACCGGTTGATCGGCGGCTGGTCGACTGCCTTCCCAACCCATTTGCACAGCCATGGGGTCTTGGGGAAACGGGGGCCAGTTCCTTGAACCGGCCAGCCGACGGCTTGCCAGCTATTTACCCCTTTCTATTGCACCCATGGGGGTTTTGGGGAAGCGACGGGTAGCCGGCTGCTTCACCCCTCCTTTTGCAGCCATGGGGGTTTTGGGGAAGCGGCAGCCGATTCCTTGAACAGGCCTGCTGGCGAATAGGCGGTTGCTTCCCCCATCCCTTTGCACACATGGGGTTTTGGGGGAAACTGGGGCCGATTCAACGAACGGGCCAGCCGATGGCTTGCCGACTGTTTCCCCTTTCTTTTGCACCCATGGGGGGTTTTGGGAAGTGGCAGCCAGTTCCTTGAACCGGCCCGCCGGTGGCTAGCCGACTCCTTCGCCCCTTCATACACAACCATGGGGATTTTGGGGAAACGGGGGCTGGTTCCTTGAAACGGCCAGCCGGCGGCTTGTCGACTATTTCCCCCTTTCTTTTGCACCCATGAGGGTTTTGGGGAAGCGGCAGCCGGTTCCTTGAACCGGCCTGTCGGTGGCTAGTCGACTGCTCCCCCCCTTCATACACACCCATGGGGATTTTGGGGAAACAGGGGTCGATTCCTTGAACCGACCAGCCGACGCTGGCCAGCTATTTCCCCCTTTCTTTTGCACCCTTGGGGGGGTTTTGGGGAAGTGGCGGCTAGTCGGCTGCTCCCCACCTCTCATACGCACCCAATGAGATTTTGGGGAAATAGGGGCTGGTTCCTTGAACCGACCAGCCGGCAGCTTGCCGACTGTTTCCCCCTTTGTTTTGCACCCATGGGAGTTTTGGGGAAGCGGCGGCTACCGGTTGCTTCACCCCTTCATTATTAACCCATGGGGGTTTTGGGGAAGCAACGGCTAGTCGGTTGCTTCCCCCCTCCCTATGCACCCATGGGGGTTTTGGGGAAGCGACAGTTGGTTCCTTGAACCGGCCTGCCGACGGTTAGTCGGTTGCTTCCCCCATTCTTTTGCACCCATGGGGGTCTTGGGGGAAACAGGAGCTGATTCCATGAACCGGCCCACCGGCAGCAAGCCGGCTGCTTCCCCCTTCATACACAACAATGGGGATTTTGGAGAAACGGGGGCCAGTTCTTCGAAACGGCCAGCTGGTGGCTTGTCGGCTGTTTCCCCCTTTCTTTTGCACCCATGGGAGTTTTGGGAAAGCGGCAGTTGGTTCCTTGTACTAGCCTGCCGGAGGCTAGCCGGCTGCTTCCCCCCTTCATACACACACATGGGGATTTTGGGGGAAACGGGGGCCGATTCCTTGAACCGATCAGCCGACGGTTTGCCAGCTGTTTCCGCCTTTCTTTTGCACCCATGGGGGGGGGTTTTGGGGAAGCGGTGGCTAGCTGGCGGCTTCCCCCCTTCATACACAACCATGGGGATTTTGGGGAAATGGTGGTCGGTTCCTTGAACCGGCCAGTCGGTGGCTTGCCGGCTGTTTCCCCTTTCTTTTGCACCCATGGGGGTTTTGGGGAAGCGACAGCCAGTTCCTTGAACTGGCCTGCTGGTGACTACCCAACTGCTTCCCCCCTTCATACACACCCATGGGGATTTTGGGGAAATGGGGGTCGGTTCCTTAAACCGGCCAGCCGGCGACTGGCCGGCTGTTTCCCCCTTTGTTTTGCACCCATGGGGGGGTTTTGGGGTAGCGGCGGCCAGCCAGCTGCTCCCCACCTCTCATACGCACCCAATGGGATTTTGGGGAAACAGGGGCCGGTTCATTGAACCGGTCAGCCGACAGTTTGCCAACTGTTTCCCCCTTTCTTTTGCACCCATGGGGGTTTTGGGGAAGCGGCGGCTAACCGGCTGCTTCACCACTTCATTTTTCAGTCATGGGGTTTTGGGGAAGCGGCGGCTAGCCGGCTCCTTCCCCCTTTCATACACAACCATGGGGATTTTGGGGAAACGGGGGCTGGTTGCTTGAACGGGCCAGCCGACGGCTTGCAGTTGTTTCCCCCTTTCTTTTGCACCAATGGGGGTTTTGGGAAAGCGGCAGCCGGTTCCTTGTACTGGCCTGCCAGTGGCTAGCCGGCTGCTTCCCCGCTTCATACACACCCATGGCGATTTTGGGGGAAACGTTGGCCGGTGGCTTGCCGGCTGTTTCCCCCTTTCTATTGCACCCATGGGAGGGGTTTTGGGGAAGTGGTGGCCGGTTCCTTGAATCGGCCCGTCGACGGCTAACCAGCTGCTTCCCCCTTTCTTACACAACCATGGGGATTTTGGGAAAACGGAGGCCGGTTCCTTGAACCGGCCAGCCGGCGGCTTGCCAGCTGTTTCCACTTTCTTTTGCACCCATGGAGGTTATAGGGAAGCGACAGCCGGTTCCTTGAACCGGCCTTCTGGTGGCTAGCCGGCTGCTTCCCCCCTTCATACACACCCATGGGGATTTTGGGGAAACGGGGGTCGGTTCAATGAACCGGCCAGCCGGCGATTTGCCGACTGTTTCCCCCTTTCTTTTGCACCCATGGAGGGGTTTCACGGAAGCAGCGGCTAGTCGGTTGCTCCCCACCTCTCATACGCACCCAATGGGATTTTGGGGAAATAGGGGTCGACAGCTTGCCGACTGTTTCCCCCTTTCTTTTGCGCCCATGGGGGTTTTGGGGAAGCGGCGGCTAACCGGCTACTTCACCACATCGTTTTTCAGCCATGGGAGTTTTGGGGAAGCAGCGGTTAGCCGGCTCCTTCCCCCTTCATACACAACCATGGGGATTTTGGTGAAACGGGGGTTGGTTCCTTGAACGGGCCAGCTGATGGCTTGCAGTTGTTTCCCCCTTTCTTTTGCACCAATGGGGGTTTTGGGAAAGCGGCAGCCAGTTCCTTGTACTGGCCTGCCCGTGGCTAGCCGGTTGCTTCCCCGCTTCATACACACCCATGAGGATTTTGGGGGAAACGGGGGCCGGTGGCTTGTCGGCTGTTTCCCCCTTTCTATTGCACCCATGGGGGGGGTTTTGGGGAAGTGGTGGCCGGTTCCTTGAATCGGCCCGTCGGCAGCTAGCCGGTTGCTTCCCCCCTTCATACACAACCATGGGGATTTTGGGGAAACGGAGGCCGGTTCCTTGAACCGGCCAGCCGGCGACTTGCCAACTGTTTCCTATTTCTTTTGCACCCATGGAGGTTATGGGGAAGCGACAGCCGATTCCTTGAACTGGCCTTTTGGTGGCTAGCCGATTGCTTCCCCCCTTCATACACACCCATGGGGATTTTGGGGAAACGGGGGTCGGTTCAATGAACCGGCCAGCCGGCGATTGGCCGACTGTTTCCCCCTTTCTTTTGCACCCATGGAGGGGTTTCACGGAAGCGGCGGCTAGCGGTTGCTCCCCACCTCTCATACGCACCCAATGGGATTTTGGGGAAATAGGGGCCGGTTCATTGAACTGGCCAGCCGGCAGCTTGCCGACTGTTTCCCCCTTTCTTTTGCACCTATGGGGGTTTTGGGGAAGCGGTGGCTCACCGGCTGCTTCACCACATCATTTTTCAGCCATGGGGGTTTTGGGGAAGCGGCGGCTAGCCGGCTCCTTCCTCCCTTCATACACAACCATGGGGATTTTGGTGAAACGGGGGTTGGTTCCTTGAACGGGCCAGCCGGCGGCTTGCAGTTGTTTCCCCCTTTCTTTTGCACCAATGGGGGTTTTGGGAAAGTGACAGCCAATTCCTTGTACCGGCCTGCTCGTGGCTAGCCGCTTGCTTCCCCGCTTCGTACACACCCATGGGGATTTTGGGGGAAACGGGGGCCGATGGCTTGCCGGCTGTTTCCCCCTTTCTATTGCACCCATGGGGGGGGTTTTTGGGGAAGTGGTGGCCGATTCCTTGAATCGGCCCGTCGGCAGCTAGCCGGCTGCTTCCCCCCTTCATACACAACCATGGGAATTTTGGGGAAACAGAGGCCGGTTCCTTGAACTGGCCAGCCGACGCCTTGCCAGCTGTTTCCCCTTTCTTTCGCACCCATGGAGGTTATGGGGAAGCGATAGCCGATTCCTTGAACTGGCCTTTTGGTGGCTAGCCGGTTGCTTCCCCCCTTCATACACACCCATGGGGATTTTGGGGAAACGGGGGTTGGTTCAATGAACCGGCCAGCCGACGATTGGTCGACTGTTTCCCCCTTTCTTTTGCACCCATGGAGGGGTTTCGCGGAAGCGGCGGCTAGCGATTGCTCCCCACCTCTCATACGCACCCAATGGGATTTTGGGGAAATAGGGGCCGATTCATTGAACTGGCCAGCCGGCAGCTTGCCGACTGTTTCCCCCTTTCTTTTGCACCCATGGGGGTTTTGGGGAAGCGGCAGCTAACCGACTGCTTCACCACATCATTTTTCAGCCATGGGGGTTTTGGGGAAACGGCGGCTAGCCGGCTCTTTCCTCCCTTCATACACAACCATGGGGATTTTGGTGAAACGGGGGTTGGTTCCTTGAACGGGCCAGCCGACGGCTTGCAGTTGTTTCCCCCTTTCTTTTGCACCAATGGGGGTTTTGGGAAAGCGGCAGCTAGTTCCTTGTACCAGCCTGCCCGTGGCTAGCCGGTTGCTTCCCCGCTTCATACACACCCATGGGGATTTTGGGGGAAACGGGGTCCGGTGGCTTGCCGGCTGTTTCCCCCTTTCTATTGCACCCATGGGGGGGGTTTTGGGGAAGTGGTGGCCGGTTCCTTGAATCGGCCCGTCGGCAGCTAGCCGGCTGCTTCCCCCCTTCATACACAACCATGGGGATTTTGGGGAAACGGAGGCCGGTTCTTTGAACCGGCCAGTCGGCGGCTTGGCAGCTGTTTCCCCTTTCTTTTGCACGCATGGAGGTTATGGGGAAGCAACAGCCGGTTCGTTGAACCGGCCTTCTGGTGGCTAGCCGGCTGCTTCCCCCCTTCATACACACCCATGGGGATTTTGGGGAAACGGGGGTCGGTTCAATGAACCGGCCAGCCGGCGATTGGCTGACTGTTTCCCCCTTTCTTTTGCACCCATGGAGGGGTTTCGCGGAAGCGGCGGCTAGCGGTTGCTCCCCACCTCTCATACGCAGCCAATGGGATTTTGGGGAAATAGGGGCCGGTTCATTGAACCGGCCAGCCGGCAGCTTGCCGACTGTTTCCCCCTTTCTTTTGTACCCATGGGGGTTTTGGGGAAGCGGCGGCTAACCGGCTGCTTCACCACATCATTTTTCAGCCATGGGGGTTTTGGGGAAGCGGCGGCTAGCCGGCTCCTTCCCCCCTTTATACACAACCATGGGGATTTTGGAGAAACGGGGGCTGGTTCCTTGAATCGGCCAGTCGGCGGCTTGTCGACTGTTTCCCCCTTTCTATTGCACCCATGGGGGTTTTGGGGAAGTGGCAACCGGTTTGTTGAACCGGCCTGTCGGTGGCTAGTCGACTACTCCCCCCCTTCATACACACCCATGGGGGTTTTGGGGAAGCGGCGGCTAGTCGGCTGCTCCCCAACTCTAATACGCACCCAATGAGATTTTGGGGAAATAGGGGCCGGTGGCTAGCCGACTGCTTCCCCCATTCTTTTGCACCAATCGGGGTTTTGCGGGAAATGGGGGCCGATTCCTTGAACCGGCCCACTGGCGGTAAGCCGGTTGCTTCCCCCTTCATACACAACCATGGGGATTTTGGAGAAATGGGGGCTGGTTCCTTGAATCGGCCAGCCGGTGGCTTGTCGACTGTTTCCCCCTTTCTATTGCACCCATGGGGGTTTTGGGGAAGCGGCAACCGGTTCCTTGAACCGGCCTGTTGGTGGCTAGCCGACTACTCCCCCCCTTCATACACACCCATGGGGGTTTTAGGGAAGCGGCGGCTAGCCGGCTGCTCCCCACCTCTCAAACTCACCCAAGGGGATTTTTGGAAATAGGGGCCGATTTCTTGAACCAGCTAGTCGGCGGTTTGCCGGCTGTTTCCCCCCTCCTTTTGCACCCAATGGGGTTTTGGGGAAGCGGCGGCTAGTCGGCTACTTCATCCCTTCATGTTTCACCCATGGGGGTTTTGGGGAAGCGGCAACCGGTTCCTTGTACCGGCCTGCCCGTGGCTAGTTGGTTGCTTCCCCGCTTCATACACACCCATGGGGATTTTGGGGGAAATGGGGGCTGGTGGCTTGCCGACTGTTTCTCCCTTTCTATTGCACCCATGGGGGGGGTTTTGGGGCAATGGTGGCCTGTTCCTTGAATCGGCCCGCCGGTGGCTAGCCGGCTGCTTCCCCCCTTCATACACAACCATGGGGATTTTGGGGAAACGGTGGCCGACGGCCGGCGGCTTGCCAGCTGTTTCCCCCTTTCTTTTGCACCCATGGAGGTTTTGGGGAAGCGACAACCGATTCATTGAACCGGTCTTCTGGCGGCTAGCCGGTTGCTTCCCCCCTTCATACACACCCATGGGGATTTTGGAGAAACGGGGGTCGGTTCAATGAACCAGCCAGTCGGCGACCGACTGGTTGTTTCCCCCTTTCTTTTGCACCCATGAAGGGGTTTCGCGGAAGCGGCGGCTAGCCAGTTGCTCACCACCTCTCAAGCGGCAACCAGTTCTTTGAACCGGCCTGCCGGCGGCTTGCCGGCTGCTGGCCGACTGCTTCCCCCATTCTTTTCCACCCATGGGGGTTTTTGGGGAAACGGGGGCCGGTTCCTTGAACCGGCCTGCCGGTGGCTGGCCGGCTGCTTCCCCCCTTCATACACACCCATGGGGATTTTGGGGGAAACGGGGGTCGGTTCCTTGAACCGACCAGCCGGCGGCTTGCTGGCTGTTTCCCCCTTTCTTTTGCGCCCATGGGGGGTGTTTTGGAGAAGCTGCGGTCGGTTCGTTGAAACTGACCCGCCGGCGGCTAGCTGGCTGCTTCACCCCTTCATACACAACCAAGTGGATTTTGGGGAAACGGGTGCCGGTTCCTTGAATCGGGCCAGCCGGCGGCTTGCCGGCTGTTTCCCCCTTTCTTTTGCACGCATGGGGGTTTTGGGGAAGCGACAGCCGGTTCCTTGAACCGGCCTGCCGGTTCCTTGAACCGGCCTGCCGGTTCCTTGAACCGGCCTGCCAGTTCCTTGAACCGGCCTGCCGGTGGCTAGCCGGCTGCTTCCCCCCTTCATACACACCCATGGGGATTTTGGGAAAACAGGGGCCGGTTCCTTGAACCGGCTAGCCGGCGACTGTCGGCTGTTTCCCCCTTTCTTTTGCACCCATGGGGGGGTTTTGGTGAAGCGGCGGCTAGCCGGCTGCTCAACACCTCTCATACGCACCCAAGGGGATTTTCTGGAAACAGGGGCCAGTTCCTTGAACCGGCCAGCTGGCGGCTTGCCGACTGTTTCCCCCTTTCTTTTGCACCCATGGGGGTTTTGGGGAGGCGGCGACTACCCGACTGCTTCACCCTTCATTTTTCACCCGTGGGGGTTTTGGGGAAGCGACGGCTAGCCGGCTGCTTCCCCCCTCCCTATGCACCCATGGGGGTTTTGGGGAAGCGGCGATAAGCCGGCTGCTTCCCCCGTTCTTTTGCACCCATGGGGGTTTTGGGGGAAACGGGGGCCGGTTCCTTGAACCGACCCGTCGGCAGCTAGCTGGCTGCTTCGCCCCTTCATACACAACTATCGGGATTTTGGGGAAATGGGGAACCGGCCTGTCGGTGGCTTACGTTTTTTGAAAAAAAAATGGAAACCATCGCCACATCTTAGATCTTGGACGGTTGACCATGTGGCAACCACCTTGTGGGAGCTGGCCACCGAGATGTGATGTGATGGCTTCACGTGTTTCTGCTTTTTCAAAAGCTGCCACTGTCATAGCGATCACATCGTACCTTTACGATTTTACTTTCGAGCCAGCTATTCACGCGGTTGCCGCCTAGCAGGAGGCGGCTACTGGCTGGTGACAATTGAAATAAAAAGTTGCAACGGACACAGTGAATGGTCACGTCGTACTTTTGTGATTTTACCCTCTAGCTGGCTATTCACACGGTTGCCGCCTAGGCAACCGGCTAGTGATAATTGAAAAAAGCTGCAACGGACACAGTGAATGGTCATGTCGTACTTTTGTGATTTTACCTTTGAGCCGGTTGTTCACACGATTTCTGCCTAATAGGAGGCGGCAACTAGACAAAGGCCTCGCATGCTTATGTACTTTTCTCGATTTTTCGATTTTCATGCAACTTTCTCGGTTACCGTGCCTTGCCTATACCTTTTAAAAGTTGTCAGGAATCGTTTTAGCTTTCTTGATTTTTGTGCAACCGGTTTTTGAACCCGTTGCCGCTTCCAAACATGCGGAATCTGGGTAACCCATTTTCCTATAAATAGAGGGGAGGTCGTTGGAGATTTTCTCATCCCTCCCTCTTGTTTTCACTTCTCCCTTGAGCTTTCGTTTGGATTTCCTTCCATCTCTCCTTAATTTCTTCCATTGAGTTTTAATCACCATGCCTTGCACAAAAAATGTTACGGGGCACGTCCGACAATCCACTTTTGGGTCTGCGTGACAATGGTTCGATCTTCTTCCGGCGACTTTGAGGAATATGCTGGCGGGGGAGCTCAACTGTCCTAACCGGGCCAAGCCGACCCGCTTGGCCGTTTTCTTTGAATTGACTTGTAATGGCTGCGACACTACTTCGGCCGAGGCCATGTCTCACTAGTGGTTGGGAGAACGGCGACGGAGCTTTGGTGCTTCCAGCTCATGTGTGCCAATGGAAGACGAGGCTTCTGCGGAGACTCCCCTTCAAAGCTCGCAACGTCGGACGCGTCGCAAGGCCACCATGGATTGGCAACAGCATCTCGTCGGAACTCCATTAGGGCCGTTCGAGATTCCTGATGATGTAGCGTCGGAGGCGGGATCGGTCCGGCTGGCGCTCCCTTGGTATCGAACTCCAACAGGTTCCGAGGAGGGTTCTTCTCGAGTGTTTTTTTGAGTTTGTGGGCAAGATTTAGAGTAACGACTATAAGACTGCGATCGTGCCATGTTGGGAATTTTGGGGAAATGGGGGCCAGTTGCTTGAACCAACCAGCTAGTGGCTTGCCGGCTGTTTCCCCCTTCCATATGCAACCATGTGTGTTTTGGGGAAACGAGGGTCGGTTCCTTGAACCGGCCAACCGATGGCTTGCCGGCTATTTCCCCCTTCCATGTGCAATCATGGGGGGTTTTGGGGAAACGGGGGTTGGTGACTTGCCGGTTGTTTCCCCCCTTCCATGTGCACCCATGGGGGGTTTTGGGTAAACAGGGGCCGGTTCCTTGAACCGGCCAGCCAACAGCTTATCGGCTGTTTCCCCCCTTCCATGTGCACCTATGGGGGGTTTTCGGGAAATGGGGCCCGGTTCCTTGAACCAGCCAGTCGGCGGCTTGTCGACTGTTTCCTCCTTCCATGTGCACCCTTAGGGGGTTTTGGGGAAACGGGGGCCGGCGGCTTGCTAGTTGTTTCCCCCTTCCCTATGCCCCCATGGGGATTTCGAGGGTGCCGGCAACCAGGTTTCCTTACCAGTTTGCCGGTGGCAGGCCAGTTAGACACCTGACCCATACATCTAAGTATGCTGAGGAGTCGATCGTACCTGAGCACTGGTGGCGGTGGCCGGTCGTTTTACTGGGCAACCGGCTGATTTTATTGCGCATCATCTTGCCTTGCGCGGTTTGTGGTCTAAGCGTCCAACGGTTTGGGCTGGTGTGCATGGGCGAGCTTTCCTCACCTTTGCCTGGGACAGTTGATGTTCTGACTTGGGTTGTGTTGAGGAGTCGAACATCCTCGGGCAATGGTGACGGTGGCCGGCTGATCTTACCTAGCAACCGGTTATTTTGCCTGCACGCTTGATTATACATTAGTTCCAAAGGTGGGGAAGGAGTGTTGTCCCTTCCCCTCATACATCAATATTCGTTCCGCGTTGTGTAGAAAGGTCGGGACATTTTCTGGTGACTCCTTTACTAGCATTTTGTTTCGTTGCTTCTGTATTGGGGTTTTCAAGCGGGTGTCCGTGACGAAGTTTGCGCAAGGTAGCTGTTCCGACCCAATTGTGCTATCTAGACCTGTAGGGGAATTAAAGGTGGCTCGCCTCATGTCAAGAGATAACTGCTTGGACATTCACGCATGTGAGTTTGGAAACGTAGTTCCCTTGTCCAGCAGAAGCGACCCTTAGGTGACAAAGATGGGTCGAGAGGAGAGATCTGAGAGTTGTCCTTCTGCCCATAGTCATGCTGATTCATCCTCACTAGTTCGCTCTAGGGTTGTAGAAATGATGGATAGAATCATGCGGGTTCCGGAAATGTGGGCATCAGAATCTAGGTGTGGAAGTGACTTTCAGCAGGATGCCAAGCCCAATGTTGACGACTTAGCTGGGATGTCAAGCCCTAGGATAAGAGAAAAAGAGAGAAGTGGGGTCGGCAAATGGGTTCCGGCACTCGGTTGTATTGACGGACTTTGATGGATTGCCAAGCCCTGAAAGAAGGGGACACTTGGTCACTCACGACAAGCCGGGTATTGGACTGCCAACAGACGGCGGAATCCTATGATCTACCCTTCCCTTACACAAGAGTCCATATGCTTTCAGGACTCAACAACAAGTAACTTTTCCTTTTCTTTTCTTTTTCTCTATTTTTTTTCTTTTCCTTTTTCTCTTTTCCATTTTTTTTGTTTTTTTGTTTTTTTGTTTTTTTTGTTGAAGAAGTATTCTAGCCATTGAATTTTCTTCTTCTCTTTTTTTTTTTTTTTGTTCTTCTCTATTACAAAATAGAAGATAAGAAAACTGAATAAAAAAATGCTACTAGCCCTCCCCACATGCTGTTGGCAAGTAAAATAACCCAACGTTGTTGCGGCTGATGTACCAAGGGGGAATACCTTACCTAGAGGGAGCCGAAGGATGTGATCTCCCTCATTGTCGGGTGGCACTCGGGCTAGGTAAAGAATGGGGAGGTTGGATACTCATTTGAGGGGAGGAGTGATCTCCCGTCATTATCTTGTAACCACTCAGAATCAGCAAAAATCATGGGGATAAGGACGAACCTGGATTACTCACCCTGTTCCATCTTTGTGCCATCGGAGTTGAACAAGATGGGTACTCTAATTCTTGATGTAGAAATCTGGACGTAGTTGGTGTCACTCCTGGGGTCGGTGGTTCGTCCCAGAGGGTCGAATAGCAGTTCTTGAGTCGGATGCGCCGCCTACTGTTGCAAACTATTCTCATTACCGGTTGTGGATGCGGCTATTGAGTATGTCAGAGGTGGTAGCCGGTTGTAGGCTGGTTGGACGGTGAGGTGTGTAAGTATTCTGGTGACAGGCCGCGGATGAGGGTCGAGTCATTTTCTGGTTTTCGGTCATTCCTTCTAATGAATGATGAGCTAGTCATTCCATGGTTCTGAGACTGAGGGTATGCTGTTGGACCTGCTCATTATGTGTGCTTCGTGCATGTGTGATGTGTAAGTCATACAAGGGAATTCACTAAGGAAAGGAGCGTACCTGTCCAGACCTGATCTCTTGATTAGTCGGTGGAGAGTCGGACTGAGACTTCGGTCACCGGCTTATCTAAAGGCGGCGACCACGTGGAGTCCCGCTTGTGCGCGTTCTTCATGGTCATGGGGGAATTGACTTCTTAGTTGGTTAGTGGGATATTGGTCTAAGAAGTCGGTGGCCGGTCTGTCTGGAGGCGGTAGCCACGTGGATCCTTGATCAAGTTGATCTGTTGTGACCGTGGGGAGCTGGCCCATTGGGTTTTGCCAATGGCAGTTGCTGAGTGCG
This sequence comes from Amphibolis antarctica, assembly GCA_024699675.1. NCBI lineage: Eukaryota > Viridiplantae > Streptophyta > Magnoliopsida > Alismatales > Cymodoceaceae > Amphibolis > Amphibolis antarctica. The sequence goes on from JAMKPZ010000332.1 coordinate 49,613, forward strand.
TAAAATGGGACAGAGGGGCAGAATGCCCCTAGCTCTGCCCCGAGGTGCACTTCTTTTGGAGGAGATGGAGGGTTTATGGTAGAAACTGCCAGAAACCGGTTTGCAGTGCTAGCGACCAGACAAAACCCCCCAAAAGGGGTTGGTTGTTCTGTGCCCTGGGGGATCAATCCGAGGAGGTGGTAGCCGGTTCTCTGGAGGTGGCAGCCGCATGGTTACCCCGTCCAACCCATTTTTCTAAGTCTTGAAGGGGGTCAGTCTAGGGAGGCGGCAGCCGTGTGGTTCCCCCATCCAACCCATTTTTCTGGGTCTTGAAGGGGGCCGGTCTAGGGAGGCGGCAGCCGGTTCTTTGGAGGCGGTAGCCGCGTGGTTCCCCCGTCCAACCCATTTTTCTGGGTCTTGAAGGGGGCCGGTCTAGGGAGGTGGCAGCTGGTTCTTTGGAGGCGGCAGTTGTGTGGTTCCCCCGTCCAACCAATTTTTTTGGGTCTTGAAGGGGGTCGTTCTAGGGAGGCGGCAGTCGTGTGGTTCCCCCGTCCAACTTATTTTTCTGGGTCTTGAAGGGGGCCAGTCTAGGGAGGCAACAGCCGGTTCTCTGGAGGCGGTAGCTGCATGGCCCTTGGTTGAACTTGTCTTTTATTGGTAGAACTTCTTCAGTTGCGACAAATTGACTGGGCCGAACTCCTGTTGGGTGGCTTCATCAAAAAGGTAAGCGGCTCCCCCACTGAGGATCTTGGTGATGATGTATGGGCCCTGCCAGTTCAGGGAAAATTTTCCCGCTGAACCTGTTGGAAAAATGGAACGAAGGACTAGATTATCGGGTTTAAGGAGTCGGGGACGTACCTTCTTGTTTTAAGCCCTTGCCATTTTTCTTTGGTAAGTCTGGGCGTGGTTCAACGCCCTTAACCTTCTTTCGTCAAGGAGATCCAGTTGTAGTAGGCGTGATTCTAACCACTGATCATCAGAGTCCGCTGCTTCTTTGAGGATACGAAGGGATGGTAATTCTACTTCCACTGGCAACACTGCTTCAGACCCGTATACCAGTGAGTATGGTGTTGCTCTGGTAGTAATCCGTAGGGATGTCCGGTAGGCCCAGAGTGCGTAAGGGAGGTGGTCATGCCAATCTTTGTGTGTTTGGACCATCTTTTTGAAGATTCAGACCAGAGTCTTGTTAGCTGCTTCAACTGCTCCGTTCATCTGTGGCCTGTAGGGGGACGCCCTTAAGTGACGGACATGGCATTGTTCGAGGTAGCTTGTGACCTGCTTGGCTGTGAAGTTGGTGCCGTTATCGGTCACTACCTCGAAGGGTACGCCATACCGGGTGATAATGTTGTTGTGCAAGAACCTTTGGGTGGCGGCTGCCGTGACTGTCTTGTAGGAGGCCGCTTCCACCCACCTGGTGAAGTAATTGATGGCCACCAGTATGTACCGGTGTCCATTGGTGGCTGTTGGCTTGATCTCACCTACCACATCCAAGGCCCACATGGAGAATGGCCAAGGAGAAGTCATGTTGTATAGTTCCTTGGGGGGTGCGTGGATGAGGTTTCCATGTACCTGGCACTGGTGACAGCGATGGACGTACGCGGTGCAGTCTGCTTCCATTGTGCTCCAGTAGTAGCCTTGAAGCATGATCTTTTTCGCCAAGAGGATCTCGTTCATGTGGGATCCACAGACACCTTCATGGATTTCCTGCATAATCGTATATGCCTCGAGCGAGGTCACACACCGAAGGAGAGTCTGGTTGTGGGATCTTTTGTAAAGTTGTCCATCGTTGAAGACGTAGCCAGCTGCTAATCTTGACAACGTACGTCTATCTTGGGTGGTGGCCTCCGGAGGGAACTCTCCAGTCTCCAAGAAGGTTTGTATATCTGAATACCATGGGTGGTCCTCTTGCTGTGAGTTTCTCAGGTTGTGGTCTGGGGACTTATAATCTGTGTTGTTTGGCTCGTCAGTCGGAGTTAATTCTCTGCGTTGGTCGGCGGTCTACTAGTCGCGAGGGTGGCTGGCCAGAGGCATAGCTGTGGGTTTGGTGTCAGCCTGTCTGGGGACTTCTGTAAGGTGGTAGACGCCTTCGCTATAGGCCGGTCGGTGAAGTGTTGTGACTTCTATGGCAATGTTCTGTCCTTCAGTGACCGCTACCCATGAGGCTAAGACGGCCAGGGCATCTACATATGGGTTATGCTTGCGGCTGATGTGTTGGAAGTGGACGAATCGGAAGTCACTTGCTAATTGCAGTACGAGTTCTTAGTACAGCTGGAGCTTGGGGTCTCGGGTTTTCCACCTGTTGAGGGTTTGAGAAATTACCAGCATGGTGTCACCGAATACTTGCAGATGTGTGATCCGGAGTTCCAGCGCAAGTCATAGCCCCATGATACAAGCCTCGTATTTTGCCTCGTTGTGTGAGCATGTGAAGAGAAGTCGCTTGGCTAAGGGCAGCATTCTTCCTTGGGGATCCACTAAGACGACCCCTACCCCGCACCCTCTAGTGTTGACTGCTCCGTCGAAGTACAAGGTATGGGGTTTTGGTTGATCAGGATCCAGTTGATCCAGATCTGATTGGTCTGGATTCAGCTCGTTGTTGGTGAAGATCGGCTCGTCTGGGAAGGAATCTTCTAGTGGTTGGTAATCTAGTAAGGGATGATGTGCCAGCTGGTCGGCCATGGCTTGGGCCTTCATGGACTTCTGAGATATGTTCCGGATGTTGAACTTTGCGAGGAGCATCTGCCATTTTACGCACCTACCTACCAAGGCCGATTGGTCGAAGAGGTAGCGCAGAGGATCTAGGCGGCTGAGCAACAAAACTGGATAGACTACCAGGTAGTGTCGCAACTTTTTCACCGTCCAGACCAACGAGAGACAGTACTTTTCAATTAGCTCATACCGTTCTTCTATCTCAGTAAACTTTTTACTGAGGTAGCATATGGCCTGCTTGATCCTGCCGGTGGTGTCATGTTGGCCCAATACCGCGGTCGTCCAGGGTGAGTTGGTACGAGAACCGGTGGTTGGGACAGTTGATGTTTGATGTGGTCGAAGGCGACTTGGCATTTTGCGGTCCATGTGAAACTGGTGTTTTTCTTCAACAGTTTGAAGAAAGGCTAGCAGATTGGCGGGAGGCGCGAGATGAAACGCGCGATGTATTGTAGCCTACCTAGCAACCTTCGTATTTGTTGTTCCGTCTGTGGTGGAGGCATGTCTAAGATTGCTTTTGCCTTGTCGGGATCTACCTCGATGCCCTGCTTGCTGATGACGAAGCCAAGGAGTTTTTCGATGGTGGCCCCGAAGGTTGACTTTGATGGGTTCAATCTGAGCTTGTACTTCCTTAGGCGTTCAAACAGTCTCCTTAAGTGCTGGAGATGTTGATGGGTGGGTGCCTTCACTACCATGTCGTCGACGTAGACTTCGACTTCTTTGTGCATCATGTCATGGAAGAGGGTGGTCATGGCTCTTTGGTAAGTAGTACCTGCATTTTTGAGGTCGAATGGCATCACCCTGTAACAGAAGACGCCCCAAGGGGTTGTGAACGCGGTTTTCTCTTTGTCTTCTTCTGCCATGAGGATTTGGTTGTATCCAGAGAATCCATCCATGAAAGAGTATACTCCATACTTGGCAGCGTCATCTACCAAGACGTCTATGTGTGGTAGCGGGAAGTCGTCCTTGGGGTTGTCTTTGTTGAGGTCCCGGTAGTCGGCTGCTTCACCCCTTCATTTTTCACCCATGGGGGTTTTGGGGAAGCGGCGATTAGTTGGTTGCTTCACCCCTCCCTTTGCACCTATAGGGGTTTAGGGGAAGCAGCATCCGATTCCTTGAACCGGCCTGCCGGCGGCTTGCCGGCTGTTTCCCCATTTCTTTTGCATGCATGGGGGTTTTGTCGAAGCGACGGCTAGCCAGTTGTTTCACCTCTTCATTTTTCACCCATGAGGGTTTTGGGGAAGCGGCGGCTAGTCGACTGCTTCCCCCCTCCCTTCGCACCCATGGGGGTTTTGGGGAAGCGGCTGCCGGTTCCTTGAATCGGCCTACCAGCGGCTAGCTGGCTGCCTCCCCCATTCTTTTACACCCATGGGGGTTTTGGGGGAAACGGGGGCCAGTTCCTTGAACCGGCCTGTCGACGACAAGCCGGTTGCTTCCCCCATTCTATTGCACCCATGAGGGTTTTGGGGGAAACGGGGGCCGGTTCCTTGAACCGGCCTGCCGGCGGCTAGCCAGCTGCTAGCTGGCTGCTTCCCCCAATCTTTTGCACCCATGAGGGTTTTGGGGGAAACGGGGGCAGGTTCCTTGAACCGGTGAGCCAGCGGCTTGCCGACTGTTTCCCCCTTTCTTTTGCACTCATGGGGGTTTTGGGGAAGCGGCGGTTGATTCCTTGAACCGGCCTGTCGGAGGCTAGTTGGCTGCTTCCCCCATTCCTTTGCACTCACAGGGGTTTTGGGGGTAACGGGGGTCGGTTCCTTGAACCGACCAGTCGGCGGCTTGCCAGCTGTTTCCCCCTTTCTTTTGCACCCATGGGGGGGTTTTGGGGAAGTGGCAGCCGGTTCCTTGAACTGGCCTGTCGGTGGCTAGCCGGCTGCTTCCCCCCTTCATACACACCCATGGGGATTTTGGAGAAACGGGGGCCGGTTCCTATTGAACTGGCCAGCCAACGGCTTGCCGGCTGTTTCCCCCTTTCTTTTGCACCCATTGGAGGGTTTTGGGGAAGCGGCGGCTAGCCGGCTGCTCCCCCCCTCTCATACGCACCCAAGGGGATTTTGGGGAAGCGACGGCTAGCTGGTTGCTTCACCCCTTCATTTTTTCACCCGTGGGGGTTTTGGGGAAGCGACAGCTAGTCGGCTACTTCACCCCTCCCTTTGCACCCACGGGGGTTTTGGGGAAGTGGCAGCTAATTGGCTGCTTCACCCCTTCATTTTTCACCCATGGGGGTTTTGGGGAAGCGGCTGCCGGTTCCTTGAACCGGCCTACCAGCGGCTAGCCAGCTGCCTCCCCCATTCTTTTACACCCATGGGGGTTTTGGGGGAAACAGGGGCCAGTTCCTTGAACCGGCCTGTCGGTGGCTAGCCGGCTGCTTCCCCCATTCTTTTGCACCCATGAGGGTTTTGGGGGAAACGGGGGTCGGTTCCTTGAACCGGCCTGCCGACGGCTAGCCGGTTGCTTCCCCCATTCTTTTGCACCCATGAGGGTTTTGGGGGAAACAGGGGTAGGTTCCTTGAACCAGCCAGCCAGCGACTTGCCGACTGTTTCCCCCTTTCTTTTGCACTCATGGGGGTTTTGGGGAAGTGGCGGCTGATTCCTTGAACTGGCTTGTCGGAGGCTAGCCGGCTGCTTCCCCCATTCCTTTGCACTCACGGGGATTTTGGGGTAACAGGGGCCAGTTCCTTGAACCGGCCAGTCGACGGCTTGCCAGCTGTTTCCCTCTTTCTTTTGCACCCATGGGGGGGTTTTGGGGAAGTGGCAGCCGATTCCTTGAATTGGCCTGCCGGTGGCTAGCCGGCTGCTTCCCCCCTTCATACACACCCATGGGGATTTTGGAGAAACGGGGGCCGGTTCATTGAACCGGCCAGCTGATGACTTGTCGGCTGTTTCCCCCTTTCTTTTGCACCCATGGGAGGGTTTTGGGGAAGCGGCGGCTAGCTGACTGCTCCACCCCTCTCATACGCACCCAAGGGGATTTTGGGGAAGCAGCGGCTAGCTGGTTGTTTCACCCTTTCATTTTTTCACCCGTGGGGGTTTTTAGGAAGTGACGGCTAGCCAGCTGCTTCACCCCTCCCTTTGCACCCATGGGGGTTTTGGGGAAGTGGCGGCTAGCCGACTACTTCACCCCTTCATTTTTCACCCATGGGGGTTTTGGGGAAGCGGCGACTAGCCGGCTGCTTCACCCCTCCCTTTGCACCTATGGGGGTTTAGGGGAAGCGGCATCCGGTTCTTTGAACCGGCTTGCCAGCGGCTTGCCGGCTATTTCCCCATTTCTTTTGCACCCATGGGTGTTTTGGGGAAGCGGTGGCTAGCCAGCTGTTTCGCCTCTTCATTTTTCACCCATGTGGGTTTTGCACCCATGGGGGTTTTGCACCCATGGGGGTTTCGGGGAAGCGACTGTCGGTTCCTTGAACCGGCCTACCAACGGCTAGCCGGCTGCTTCCCCCATTCTTTTACACCCATGAGGGTTTTGGGGGAAATGGGGGCCAGTTGCTTGAACCGGCCTGTCGGCGGCTACCTGGCTGCTTCCCCCATTCTTTTGCACCCATGAGGGTTTTGAGGGCCGGTTCCCTGAGCCGGCCTGCCAGCGGCTAGCCGGCTGCTTCTCCCATTCTTTTGCACCCATGAGGGTTTTGGGGGAAACGTGAGCAGGTTCCTTGAACCGGCCAGTCGGCGGCTTACCGACTGTTTCCCCCTTTCTTTTGCACTCACGGGGGTTTTGGGGAAGCGACGGCTGATTCCTTGAACCGGCCTGTCGGCGGCTAGCCGACTGCTTCCCCCATTCCTTTGTACTGATGGGGGTTTTGGGGTAACGGGGGTCGGTTCCTTGAACCGGCCTGCCGGTGGCTAGTCGGCTACTTCCCCCCTTCATACACACTCATGGAGATTTTAGGGAAACGGGGTCCGGTTCCTTGAATCGGCCAGTCGGTGGCTTGCCGGCTGTTTCCCCCTTTCTTTTGCACCCATGGGGGGGTTTTGGGGAAGCGGTGGCTAGCCGGCTGCTCCCCCCCTCTCATCCGCACCCAAGGGGATTTTGGGGAAACGGGGACCGGTTCCTTGAACCGACCAATCGGCGGCTTGCCGGCTGTTTCCCCCTTTCTTTTGCACCCATGGGGGTTTTGGGGAAGCGGCGGCTAGTTGGCTGCTTCACCCCTTCATTTTTTCACCCGTGGGGGTTTTGGGGAAGCGACGGCTAGCCAGTTGCTTCACCCCTCCCTTTGCACCCATGGGGGTTTTGGGGAAGTGGCGGCTAGCCGGCTGCTTCACCCCTTCATTTTTCACCCATGGGGGTTTTGGGGAAGCGGCGGCTAGCCGGCTGCTTCACCCCTCCCTTTGCACCTATAGGAGTTTAGGGGAAGCGGCATCCGGTTCCTTGAACCGGCCTGCCGGCGACTCGCCGGTTGCTTCCTCCATCCCTTTGCACGCATGGGGGTTTTGGGGAAGCGGCAGCCGATTCCTTTAACCGGCCTGTGGATGGCTTACGTTTTTCGAAAAAAAAATGGAAACCATCTGATTGTACGTTTCGTACACCCGAACGGCCACCACAAGCTTCCTTGCCGGCGGCGTCATCCCGGGAATCTTTCTGAGGCATCGAGAGGGTAGACTTACACCTCATGGGAAAGAAACGGGCACCGTCGGGTTGTACGTGTTTGTACACCCAAACAGCCACCGCTGGCTTCCTTGCCGGCGACGTCATCCTGGGAATTTTTTCGGGATCCCGAAAAGGACATGTGGGGATCGGATAAAAACTTGTAAAGCTTGTTGGGAAACTTTTGAGTTTCTGCGTAAAAAAGAACCGATAGAAGGGTCGCGCGTAAATTGAGCACGACCTGGCCAGGTAGATTAACCCGGCTAGGAGGGCGGCTCCCGGTACCTTCGGACGTGTTTCCGAAGGAATGATATCTGGGTCCGTCCCCCAGCCGTCCCCTTGCACAGGGAAGGCGTTATGTGGTCGGGGCTCGATAAAACGTAGTAAAAAGCATACGTAAAACGGCGAGGATGGAAGGGCCTACCTGTAGGGGCGTTGTCGTCGTCGGAAGTCCTCGCTCCGGCATGGCGAAAGGGCGTCGGGGCCCTAGCGAAAAAGCATCGTCGGGGATCGGAAGTCCTCACTCCAGAAATTCAAGCCTCTCCTTCCTTGAATTTTCAGCCTCTCCTTCCCGAAAATCCAAGCCTCTCTCTCCGAAAATCCAGCCTCTTCCCAGCAATTTCTCCTTTTGGTGGTGTAGGGGGGCCGCCCTTTTTATACGGGGTTGCCTTCCTTCTTTGGGGGCACCCGAAGATGGAAGGCGGTGTGATTCCGGCTTGATTACGCGGTCCGCGTAATTGGCGGATTTGCGAGATTTACGTGATTAAATCTCGTTGTATTTTCCTAATTGATTCAGCTTGCCTTCTTGGGTAGCCAACCGGCAGCTGCTACGTGGCAGGCGGAAGTCGACTGTTCCCCCAGTCATTTTCACCAAATGTGGGTTTTTGGGGATCCGGCTGCCGCTTCCTTGAAATGGCTTGCCAGCGGCAAGCCGGTTCCACCCCCCTAACTTTTTACCAAATGTGGGTTTCTGGGTGCAGGTGCCGCTTCCTTGAAGCGGCTTGCCGGTGGCAAGCCGGCTCCACCCCCCTAACCTTTTACCAAATATGGGTTTCTAGGGTCCGGGTGCCGCTTCCTTGAAGCGGCTTGTCGGCGGCAAGCTAGCTCCACCCCTCCCCCTTTTATTTTTTTATTTTTTTTAAGCATGGGGTCAACAAGTATGTAATACCACTAAAGAAATGTTTGAAGAGAAAAGATGTAAGAAAACAGAAATTATGGACATAAACAAAGAAAAGTTTGAAAGTGACAACAGGTCTTTAATTTCAGAACATCATGTTCTGGAATTGAAACCACTTCCAGGAAATTTAAAATATGCATTTTTAGAAAAGAATGAAACTCTACCAGTTATTATTACTTTTGATTTAACATCAGCACAAGTGGAAAATCTTTTAAAAGTGTTAAGAAAGCATAAAGAAGCAATAGGATGGTAGATGGCAGATATTAAAGGTATAAGTTTGACTATTTTCCTACATAGGATTAACCTAGAATCTAAAATTCAACCTATTAGGCAACCACAGAGAAGATTAAATCTGAATATTAAAAAGGTTGTTAAAAAGGAAATTCTGAAATAGTTAGATAATGATATAATTTATCCTATATCTGATAGCTCTTGGGAAAGTCCAGTATATGTAGTACTTAAGAAATCTAGGATAATAGTTGTAGAAAATGATAACAAAGAATTAATTCTAGCTAGAGTTCAAATTGGTTGGAGGGTTTGTATAGATTACAGACAACTGAATGTAGCAACTAGGAATGATCATTTTTCATTGCCTTTTATAGATCAAATGTTAGCGAAACTAGCGGGGCATGAATATTATTGTTTCCTAAATGGTTATTTAGGTTATAATCAAATCCCAGTTGCACTTGAGGATCAAGAAAAAACAACTTTTACATGTCCTTTTGGAACATTTTCCTTTAGTCGTATGCCTTTTGAGCTATGTAATGCACCAACTACATTTCAAAGATGTATGATAGGCATTTTTACAAACTTCATAGATGATTTTTTATAAGTGTTTATAGATGATTTTTCCATATATGGAGACTCATTTGAAAAATGTTTAAGTAATTTAGAAAAAGTATTAGAGAGATGTGAACAGGTTAAACAAGGAATAGTTTTAGGACTTATTATTTCTACTGAAGGGATAAAAGTTGATAAAGAAAAAGTGGAATTAATATCTAATTTACCTACTCCCAAAACAATTAAAGATATAGGAGCATTTTTAGGACATGTTGGTTTTTACAGAAGATTTATTAAAAACTTTAGTAAAATTGCTCGACCTTTAACTCAATTGTTAATTAAGGATGCAAAATTTGATTTTAATGAGGAATGTATGAAAGCTTTTAACTTTCTAAAAGATGCTCTAATTACTTCACCTATAGTTTATGCACCTGATTGGTCTTAACCTTTTGAGTTAATATGTGATGCATCGGACTATGCATTAAGTGCAGTCCTGGGTTAGAAATTAGATAAGCTACCAAGAGTAATTTATTATGCTAGTAAGACATTAAATGAAATACAAATTAACTACACTATAACTGAAAAAGAATTTTTGGCAGTAGTGTTTACCCTAGAAAAATTTAGGTCATATCTAATAGGCAGTTACACTATTATTTACACTAATCACTTAGCACTTAAGTACCTGTTAGTTAAAAAAAATGCTAAATCAAGGCTTATTAGATGGATTTTGTTGTTACAAAAGTTTGGTTTGGAAATTAAAGATAAGAATGGTTGTGAAAACACTGTTGTAGATCATATGTCTAGGTTGGATGCATCATTTCTTTCTAATCCGCCAATAGATGACACATTTCTAGATGAGCAATTGTTTATGCTAAACTCCTGTCCTTGGTATGCTGACATAGTTAATTATTTAGCTATAGGCTTAGTACCTCACGATTGGTCTAGTTTAGACAAGAAAATATTTCTATCTAGGGTTAAATATTTCTTTTGGGATGTCCTTTATCTGTTTAAGCAATGCCCTGATCAGATTGTAAGGAGATGTATTTCAGAAATTGAAACTCGACCAATGTTATCATTTTGTCATGACCAACCTACTGGAGGACATTTCAGAGCTAAGAAGACAACTTTAAAGGTGCTTCATAGTGGCTTATATTAGCCAACTTTGTTCAATGATGCCTATGAATATTGTAAAAGATATGTTCAATGTCAAAAAGTAGGTAGAATTGCAAAAAGGAATATGATTCCATTAAACCCGATCCAAGAAGTAGAAGTTTTTGATGTATGGGGTATAGACTTCATGGGACCTTTTTCAAATTCAAATGGTTTTATTTATATACTATTGGCAATAGAATATGTAACAAAATGGATAGAGGCAATCCCTACTAAAACTAATGATTCCATAATAGTAATGAGATTTTTGAGATCTAATATAATGTCCCGATTTGGTGTTCTAAGAGCAATTATCAATGATAAGGGAACTTATTTTTGTAACAAAAACTTTGAGAAATTGTTGAAAAGATATGGAGTGTTACATAAGTTAGTTACCCCTTACCATCTGCAAACTAGTGATCAATTTGAAAGTGCTAACAAGCAAATTAAAGGAATTTTAGAAAAAGTAGTAAACACCACTGGGAGAGACTGGTCAAATAAACTAGATGATTCTCTTTGGGCATATAGAATAGCTTATAAAACAATATTGGGAATAACTCTATATAAATTAGTATATGGAAAGACTTGTCATTTGCTTGTGGAATTAGAACATAAAGTATTATGGGCACTGAAGCAATTAAATTTAAATATAAAAATAGCAGGAAGTAATAGACAAGTACAATTAGCGGAGTTAGAAGAATTAAGAAATATGGCTTATGAAAGTTCAAAAATAGTTAAAGAAAGAATGAAAGGATGGCATGGTAAAAGAATTTTACACAGAGTATTTAAAATAGGACAAGAAGTTTTATTATATAATTCAAGATTACACTCTTTCTCAGGAAAACTAAAATCCAGATGAACTAGTCCATTTGTTATTAAATATGTTTATCCATATAGAGTAGTAGATTTGGAAGATCCACAAAGCCATGAAATTTTTAAAGTTAATGGTCAAAGATTAAAACATTTTCTAAGATATTTTGATAGGAAAAAGGTGGAGATTGTTAACTTAGAAGAAGACTAAAAGAATACATATCTAAAAAAAAAGTAAAATAAATAAAATACAAAAACATATAAAAATACAATAATGAATAAGAATATTAAGTATTTATATAAAAAAAAAGATAAGAAAAACATTTGGATTTATACAGTACTTACTTTAAACCCTATTGTGTTAATATAATGTCATTATTTGATTTATTAAGCTACTATGTTTTATTCTAGAGTGCTTCGTGGGTAAACTCGTTTACCAACGAAGTTAGTTCATGGGTTAACCTGTTTACTCACAAGTAGGAGTAAAAACAGAAAAAGAAAAAGAAAAAAAAGAGAACTTTTGGAATTTAGCCACGAAGTTAGTTCGTGGGTTAACCTATTTACCCACGGATCGGCCTTGTGGATTATCGTACTTGGAGTTATTTAAGGTTTTGTTTATTAGAAGATGTTATTTTTAAGTTTAGGATTTACTGAAACTAATCGATGTTAATCATTTGAAGTATGATTAAGGAGTATTTCATAATTTGAACGATTAAGAAGATGGTTAATGAAAAATATAATTTAGTGAACTGTTAAGTGAACAATTTTAAAAGAAGACAAATCACAAAACTGCACCTATATGAAACACAAATTATAACTGCAAATGTTTAATTGCATACATTATAATGTTTACAAGTGTTTGAATTACAAAGAGGAATTACAATTAATGTTTAACTATCAAGAAATTTTGATTTAAGAGCTACTATCTCTTCTTTCAATTGTCCAATTTCCTGTAGTACAATGTCCACCTTTTCTGATAAGGAAGTTAGTCCTCTCTGTTGTGAAGTTGATGGCTCATTATGAGGAATTTGGGGTGCCAAATTATCTTCCTTTAACAGCTGTTTCAGATCCTTTGCAGTCAACACTCTAGATTTTAACTTCTTCACTGCCTAAGAAGATAAATCAAAAGAACTTGACACTAACTGATAAATGAGATCACCATAGAATAATTTCTTCTTGATATTAGTGATCTTTGATATAAAAACTTTATACCAATTCACTTGAATTCGATTCAAAACTGCATAGGTTGCAATTTTAACAAAGATGGACAATTCTAAATCGTGTCCAAATATTTGATAAATAGATCTAATTAAGATTAGAGCAACCATATGAGCTTTACCTTTCATATACTTCAACCTGTTAGATAGATGAATCTGAGGGTTGATGGCCATATAGTCTTTCATATCTTGTTCTATCCAATCGGCCATTGTAGTTGATTCAACAATTTCTACACCCTCATTTCTTAAACCCAGGCTCTCATAAATGAATTCAGGAGTTAATTGAAACTCCACCTCTGTCACATTGCTAATATAAACACCATCCTCTAAATGCAGATTAGCATAAAAGGCAGGAATTAAATTTTCAACCTTTAAATTGCCACCTGACCTTGGAATGATTCTTAGTAGTCCCTAGAAATCTAGCAACTCTTTGATTTCATCCATGAAATCAAATTCGACTGGCCTTGTGAAAAGAACATCATAGCCCTTGATTTGCTGGAATAGAACATAAGCTTCTTGATTCCTAAAAAACACTAAATTAGTCTCTTCTTGTTGGGCTGGATCTATGAACCTTGAGGTGGATGGTGCTGTTGGTGTAGAAACTCCATCTTGTTCAGTGGTTGAGGAGCAAACCACTATCTCTCTATTTAAATTCTGAGGAGGATCTTCAGTTTCGAAAGCCTCTTCCACTCCACTAGAATCATGTCTGTATTCGACAGCAATCTCTGGTTGCTCTGAGCTTTCCTCATACTGGCAAGGAATAGGAGGACTTTCAATAATTTGTTCTTCCCTCTCTTCTGTTTTAGGAGAGAGCATTTCTTTTGTTTGGGCATTCTACATATGAATATATATAAAAAAGGTTAAGACTAGGTCATGAACTTTATATATTAATAAAAAAAATTGAACTGAACTGAAAGAGGAGTTATTAGTTTTAAAATGTTTAACTGAACCTCTTCTGAAGAAAAAATAATTGCTTCATGGATGGTCCTATCTATTTCCCCAAAATCTTGAAATTCCAATATAGGAACAATTGGTCCTACCATAGATCTTTGTTCCTGAAAATCAAATTAAAGGATAAATGAGACATGAACATTCAAGTTAATTGGAAATTGAAGTTAGTGGTTAAATTGAAAATTCAATTCTCACCTCAAAAGCCATATGATTTTCAACCTCCAAAATAAGAGGGATTTCTTCAGAAGTTGATATATCTGAAGAAGAAGAAACTTTCCTTTTGTATTGTTGAAGATACTGCCCAAGGGTGATATCTTCTTCATTCTCTTCTACTTTTTCTTGCTCTCCCTCTTCCTCAGCTTCTTCTTCTTCTTCTTCTCCTTCTTCCTACTATTGTTCTTCTTCTTCTTCTCTTTCTCCCTCCTATGGTACTAAAGGGTCAGCTATATGAGCAAATTCATAATCTTGTGGCTCAATCTTGACAGCCACCCTCTCTAGATTTTCAAGATCTGCCATGTCTACTACAATAGAGGCCATTTTGGCCATGCATTTCCTCCAATCATGTAAGTCACATTGGGCAGCAATCTCAGTCACCTCAAAATTTTCCCCAAGGGAAAGATACCTCTGAATGAAGAATTCATACTACTCCATTTCATCTCTATCTTTAGGGAGGCAGGCAAAAACTAGATCTTCAAGGCCCTCTTTATAGGTCAAATCATTAACGATAGCAAAGTACAATGTTTTCATAAACCATAATTCTACCTTAACATGAATAATTTCCTGAGCTAGCACATTTTTTGGCCTTATTGCACATTCTTCTCTCCATACTTGATTTGCATGTTCATCAATAGCTTGAATCACTTCAGGTGGAAAATAAGTAGATTCTTTTTGTTCTTTCTCGCAAAACACATTCAGTTGATATTTCAAATCTTTTAAAATTTTCTCTCTAGTTTTGTGGTGAATACGACTGCTAATATGCTCGTCCACTGATGCTAATTTAAAGTCTTCAAGCTTCAATAGCTTCATCCACTCTTCAGTGGACATAGATTTCCTCTTTTGTGTTTGCCACGGTGTAGAGGTATATGTTGTTCTTCTTAAAGTAATGGAATTACCCGTGGCCACACAGTAAATCTCTTTATGAAACCAAAATTTACACCTCTTATTAAATAGTTCTTGTGCTAAGTGATTTTTAGGGCGAACTAGCTTCTTGTGATAGGAATTTTTTTCAATATAGGAAGCTATATTTTCCTTAAGAAAAACTAGAACAATAATTAAAGCTTCCTTACCTAATCTGATGCATTCAGCTATATCCTCTTTTATATTCTTCAGTTGTTGCTCTCATTCAACCTTTTTCATCTTCCTCTTCCCTTCATCGTGCCACATTCTGGCCATCAAGCCAAACTTCTTAAAGTTCAGCAATTTTATCTAGGCATAAGCAGAAGAAGATACAGCTGAAGGAGCAGTGGAAGTCGAAGCCATGGCACTCATTCGTAGGAGAAGACAAATAGTAACAACAAGTCATGAAACAAGGGTTAATTCACGAATAGGCATTAATGGTTTTTATAGGTGTAATCAGGTAATCAGTTGATCGGGTAGTATGATTTGGTATTAAATTAGTTGATCACTAGCTTATCCACAAGGCATCTTGTGGATAAACATCTTTAGCCATGAGATAAGTTCGTGGGTAATCTTAAATGACAAAACATTTTAGAGGATTATTGTGGCATTCATTTTAGTCATATTAATACGTGAATATTGCACATTTACTTCATGAACATTACATATGTTTAGTTGACACTTTCTTTTGACTAACCAACTAGCTAAATGTATTGTTTCTATGCAATATGAATTTTAGAGAGCAATGAAGATTCCTATAGATGTCTTACGAGAGGTTTTGACTTATCTGTTCTGTTAGCGAGAGAAATATGCAAATTAAGTTGTGTATGCAAGAGCACACATGCATTCATTTTAGAGCATTATTTTTGTTCATGCTAAGCATATAAAATGAGAAATACAGTTAGTGGAGTGATTTGGTATGATGCATTTCTGGGAAAATATGTTTATCATGGAATTGACTCTGAGGTAGGAATTTCACCTGCATCATTAGATGGAGTTCACAATATTCTAGGATACGATAGTGGATTAATTGTTTATAGGTCTTATAGAGAATATTTTTCTTACAGAGCTAACATTGGGATAAAAAACCCTGTTACAAATGTAGAAATGATACTCTCAAACCCAAATAAAGAAAAGCATATCTTACTTGATTCAGGTGTAGGTCTAAAATTTAAGGGCATTGACAGAAGGACTATGCACAAATTATTTTGTTGGGAAGAACCAGCTGAGATCTGGACTAATTAGTAATATCTGTTAGTTTATCATTTTGACAAAAACCAATGGCAACCAATCAGAGAAGTTTATTTTGGAAGAAGACCAACGAATAATAGAAATCATGTGATCATTGATAGTACCATTTACTTCATAACTAGTTGTACACCTCAATACATTAACGAGCTCACAATCATTGCCATCAATATTAAAGATGAATCAATGAAGCTCTTTCCAATCCCACAGCCTATGGGTGCAATGACAATCTCATTTTATGATATAGTTGAATTAGCTTTATTTGGAGGAACTAGTGGAGAACCTACACCTCTTAGCTTAATTCGATGGTGGGATATTGAGATGAAATTTGAAATTTGGAGAGTATAGAACATTGAAAAATGGGAATGGAGTCAGGTCTGCATAGAATTACAGGTGGAAGATCTCAGACAACTTGACATGCCATATGAAGGAAAGATCAGAGTTTTTTGTCTAATCAATGGAGATACTCTTATTTATAGTGCATGGGATAACCCATATTATTGCAAGATCCAACTGTCAGATAGAGGTTTCGAAGTGGAATGTATTCATCAATTAACCATGTCTGCTTCTACAGTGTAGTTGCATAATTTAATTCCCTATGCAAACACTTTGCAATTATGCGCTTAGTATTTTTTGTTTATCCACGGAGTTAGTTCATGGGTAAACAAGTTTACCAACAAACCTACTCATGGGTTATTTCAAAAATTCCACTGTTGAACATTTGCAATGTTTTATGTTACTTTGAAACATTTTTGTTGTACTGTGCTCAAAACTATATGAGATATTGTTGCAGTTTTATATCAATTATGAAATTTCATACACCATTTACTACAATTGTGGTATTACTGTAAACAGATGCACTTGTCACATAGCAACATGGAATGTGAGTCAAAGCTTACATAATGACGGTACACAAGAAAATTTTCCTTTATATTTAAATGTTGTATGTCAGGTTGGTCAATGGATTCATCGCATAGGTTAGTATGAACACCTAAGAAAAGAACAATTATGGCTGCCCCACAATAAGAACATCCTAAAGAACCAACAACAGGTAACATGTTTTATCCTAATCTAATGGATGAACCATCTTGCATAACACTTTATGAATGTGCTAATGACGGATTTGAATTAAATTGTAATTATATTAACCAGTTACCAAAATTTCATGGATTTGAAAAAGAAGATGCTTATTGGTTTTTAAAAGAGTTTAATGAAGTTTGCAATATGATGAAAGTAATAAACATGTCTATTGATGCAATTAAACTACGGTATATGCCTTTTGCTTTCAAAGATATTGTAAAAAGATGGTTATACAGTTTACAACCAAATTCGATTGTCAATTGAAATCAATTTTGTTCTGAATTTCTAGGAAAATACTATCTAATGCATGTAACAATTAAAAGAAAGAATGAAACCTTAAATTGTAGACAGAAACCAAGAGAACCCTTTTGAAAATATTTTGCAAGATTTCGTGATCTCCTCACTCAATGTCCACATCATGGAATAGAGAAAGTTACCCAAATCAGAACTATTTATGAAGGAATTGATATTAAACAAAAACACTCTTAGAATCTTTGAGTTAAGATGGATTTCTAAACCAAGGAATAGATAATACTTGGAAATTTTTAGAAGATTTGGCCAAAAGAACTGCACAATGGCAAAGTGCTACTGAAGTAAGTTAGGAAGAAATTTCTATATCTAGGGGAGTACATGTTGAACCATATGTTGCCTTAGAAGCTAAAATAGCAAGCTTAATGCACAAAATTGATGAATTACGATTTAAACAAAAGATTGAGCCTAATATGCCTAAATGTACAAGTTGCTTTGCCATAGGTTATGTTATGGAGGAATGTCCTATTTTACAAGAATCTAAAGTTGTTGATGCCTTATTCTATAATCAATGCAACAATTCTAATTTTAACCCTACTTATAATCCTAAATGGAGGAACCATCCCAATTTCTCATGGAAAAACCCAAGACAACAACCAAAATAGGCTATAGGACAGCCTTTTATTGAACAAAATGCAATGAACATAGTTCATTAAATTTAAATCAAAATCAAAAAGTTAATGATCAAAATATTGAGAGACAGTTAGCACACTTAATGCAAAGGGGTTGTGCTCCACACAACCACTTCCTTTCTCTGTACCTCAACCCATCTGCCGAGGGGGTACAATATGTACCTATATATTGTAATCAATATAATCTTATATAATGATACTTTTCAAAGTCTGTCACTATATGTAATCTATAGTGATAAAAATTTGAATTAGTCACAATAGCCCATATTTGTAGTCATTATAGGAAAATTCACTATTTGTAATGGCCATATTATTTTGGTCATCACAAATACCATCTTTTGTGATGGCTTTTAAAAGTCATTGCAAAAAACCGTTGCAACAAAGTTTAATAGGATGGAAGATTGTGTTTGTGACGGCTAATATATTTTAGCCATCACAAATGATTATTATTATTGACGGCTTTTAAAAGTTGTCGCAAAGCTCATTGGCATGATAAAAGCCCGTGGCTTCCCCCTCTTCTCGCGCAACCCTCCTTTTCCATGCAACACCCTCCCTACCGAAACCCTCACAAAAACCCTCCTTGCCGTCTCGTCCTTCACCATCTTTTCCCCCTCTCTGCACTCCTTTCTCGCTAGACGCTTCACCGTGAATACCTCACAAAACCCTTCTCGCCACCAAAAGCTTCTTCTCCTTCTCCTTCTCCTTTTCTCCTCCTTGCCATGTGTCCTCCCTTTTCCTTTTCTTATTCACTATGCGTCCTGTTTGCCGTGCGTCCCCCTCTCCACGCTCCTTTCTTGCTGAACGCTTCACCGTGAAACCCTCACGAAACCCTTCTCGCTACTAGAAGCTTCTTCTCCTTCTCCTTTTCTCCTCCCTTTTCTTCTTTGCCATGCGACCTCATCACGCATCGTAAGTAGTCTGGAAAGTGTTCTTCCTCCCACGTCAATGTCGTGTGGCATCCTCTTCTGCTGAAGTGTTCTTCCTCTCACATGCTGAAGGTTTGCTTTCATTTGATTTTTTTCATATTTTCAGTCATTTTTCGTTATTTTACATGATTATTTCGTATTTTATATGTCTTTGCACTATTTTCATTGTGGCTTTAAAGATTTATTTTCATGATGTTTTTTGTTGTTTTTTAGTTTTTTATGCATAAACCACAAATCTATGTTTCTCAAGTTTTTTCATGATGTTTTTAGTAGGTTTTTAGTATTTTGTCGTATGTTTGGTGGATCTAAACTATCATAGAGCTCCTTCTCCCACTCTTAAGCTAATTTTGTAGTTTATTACACGTAGATCTATATTTTTCATTGTTGTTGTTTCTCCGCAAATCTGTTGATAAGAGTGTGTAGGTGAAGGTTACACGAGGAATACAAGGTTTTTTTCCTTGCAGTTCTGTAGCTTTGTTTTCTTACAATATTCCATGCATTTTTTATATTTGCTTCAGTCTTGCATCTTTGTATCACTCATTCCACTATTTTGTCTTCCTTATATGATGCATTAACTTATTTTTGAGTGGTTTCTAATATTATGCTTTAACAAGATAGAAGCACAAGTATTGTCGATATTTTTTAAAAAAAGATAATTAACTAGTTTTTCATTATATCTGACTGGGATATTTTAAATTTAAATTTTAAAAGCCAGCTAGCTTGTTATAATGAAAAGAAATGAATTCTTTTATATATTCTTGTCTTTAAATCTTACTTTCATTTACTTTAAAAGGATTGTTTCATTTTATTTATTGGCATGTCTTATAAAGTAATCAATAATCTTTTATATACTCTCTTGACTCTAATGGGAATCATTTCAATCTATTTGTGAATCATATTTCAACAAATTTATTTGAAAGTGAATGTGTTGCTTTCTAAATATTATAGTTGCATAGATTCTATCAAATCCACATATGGACATACATTCTATTTGTGCCTATGTCATGGATACATGATAAAATTATTTTCCTATTTTTTTTGGCATTGAATACATGATTAAATTGTTTGCCTTTTTTTGTGTTGCTTTTCCTTGTATGGACATACATTGTGCTCACTGAACAAAATTTTTATACACACGTACAACTTAAACACTCATTGAAAATCTGATGAATGACTTATTGTTTTCATTGTGTGTTTTTGTTTTTATTACATATTTGTGTCTTTATTGTCAGGTTTTCATGGTATACTAACGTGCTTGAGTTATAGATTTTTTATCTTGAATAAGTCGATAAATTTTGTGATTATTGTAATTAAATTAATTTTTATTATCCCAATTATTTACTAACTTGCATGATTAGCTTGCTAAATCAAATAATTGGCTGATTTCTTAGTAACATGTTTGACTTAGAATTTGTTTTGGTGGTTTTATTAATGTTGTAACTATTTTAGGATCTACATGATCAATACAAATAATCGCATGATTAATTTATTGATCAACAACATGGTTAATTTGTTAAATCACTTGATTGTAATATTATTTATGCTTGTAAGATTTGTAAAGAATATGATATATTAAAAAAGGATGAATGCGATTTATATTCCCCTAGACTTAGAATATGATTTATTTGTTTGTAAATAAGGATTTATACTCCCCTAGACACTATGCACAGTAAAAAATTGGTTTGTATTCTTCATGATGATTTACTCCATAGAAATTAGTAATGTAAATGATTATTAGATGATAAATTAGTAATGTAAAGAATACAATCTAGATCACATTTAGACCCACTAAATTTAGTTCTAGATCATGAAAACATATAATTTCAAAACTGTAATAATGTAATAAAAATTGATTTTGAATAAATTCCTTAGATTTTGAATCAATGAAAATCGTTTGAAATTGATTTTGAATGTTAAGCTTTTGTGTATGTGAAAGTGAATATTTATTGACTTATTTTTATTGGTTATTTTTGAAAGCATACAATTGTAAGAAAATTTCTAAAAATTTCATAATCGAGTCATGGATAAAGCTTGGATTGGAATGCGGAGGTATTAATTACAAGCTTTTTAAGGAATCATTTATTGATAGATAAAAGTAATTGAATAAGTTGGATTATTATATTAAAATATTTTTGTCTTACAGGGATACCAAACAGTATATGAGAGGAGTGATACAGTTTATTGAATTTGCTAAGATTCATGGATCTTATGATGGATTGATCAAGTGTCCATGTTTGAAATGTGCAAATTCACTCCTACAAGATCCTAAAATTGTACAATAACACTTATTTTGGAATGAGATTCTTCAAAATTACACAACATAGTGTTATCATGGAAAAGTTGCATCAAAAAAAGTTTAGATTCCCAATGTAGTTGTTAATGATGCCAATGTTGTAATAGATCATCATGATTATGATGATTTGAATGAGATGTTTGAAGACATTAATGACATGGTACAAGGTTTTGAAGAAAGATAAGAGAGTGTTGAAGATGAAAATGATAATGTCAAGGCCTTTTATAATAGTTTGGATGATGTTAACCAAGAGTTATATCTAGGATGTAAAAAGTATACAAAGTTAACTTTCATAGTTCAATTGTTTCATATAAAATGCTTAGGTCAGTGGAGTACCAACACATTTGATATGTTGTTGGGACTACTTAAGAATGTCTTCCTAATGACAAATTTACCAAGTAATATGTATGAGTTAAAGAAGATGATTAAAAACTTGGGTCTTCATTATGAAGGAATAGATGCATGCGAGGATAATCACATTTTATTCTGGAAAGACGATGCAAATCTAGACTCATGTCCAAAGTGTGGCAAATCAAGATGGAAGATCAAACAAATCGTATCCAATACTCTTGTCCAAAGCTATAAATCCAAGAAGAAAAGAACTCTAGTAAAAGTTCTTAGGTATTTTCCAATTATTCCAAGATTACAAAGGTTATTCATGTCATCCAAAATAGCTAGTTTAATGAGATGGCACAATGAAGATCGCACAAACAATAATGTGATGAGGCATCCTACAAATTCTCCAGCGTGACAGACATTTGATGAAATTCATGCTTCTTTTAGCATGAAACCTCATAATGTTAGGTTGGGGTTAGCTTTTGATGGATTTAATCCTTTTGGAACAATGACTACTCAATATAATATTTGGCTGATCATTTTGATTCCTTACAATTTACCTACGTGGATGTGCATAAAACATTCAAACATGATGTTATCGTTGCTTATTCCAAGTCCATCTTCACTTGATGTTGCTATTGATGTTTACATGCAACCATTAGTATAGGTATCTTGCCAAATTATCGAAATTCATGCAACCAAGAGTTATATGCACATTCATGCAACCACTCCATAAATGTTTACATGCAACCAAGAGTTATATCCATGTTTACATGTTTACATGAAAATGTTACCCCTACTTTTAAAATATTTATCGAAATTCACATTAAGGTCTTGCTATGTATAGGTATCTTGCCAAATTAAAATCGTATGTACATAATACACGTCATCCAGAAGGTTCAATTGCTGAAGGCTATCTAGCCATAGAGTCTTTGATATTTTGTTCAAGATACCTGCAAAGTGTTCCAACAATATTTGATAAAACTTCAAGAAATGATGATTTGCAAGATACAATACATGATAATGAAGAATGGGACATATTTGCCAGAAGTGCTCATTTTTTAGGTGGTGAAGTATTACATGATTTGGATTATCACACATTACAATTGGCACATCAAACTATTCTTGACAATTGTAATGAGATTGATGAATTTCATCAGTAAGTTATGTTGTAATTTAATTTTAATCCATTATTGTATATATTAATTAATATTATTAACATTGACCATCATATTCGATGTAGGGAACATTTCCAACTTGTAAGATCGCAACATCATCGTGCCAGTGCATAGGAAGTGGAACGAATACATTCTTCAGAATTTTCGGAATGGTTTGCACATGTATGTAACATAGTATGAAGCTTGTTGGTATACCATGTCCCACTACAAATTTGTGATATATGACAAGTTAATGTTGTTTTTGACATGTAGGTGCGAATCATGTGGGAAGAAAAAATGGAGAACGTGTCTAATTAAGGAGCTTAGATGGTTAGTATGTGGTCCAAATCCACATGTAAGAAGTTACAAAGGTTATGTAATCAATGGATTTCAATTTCACATTAAGGATGTTGAACATAAACAAAGCACTCAAAATAGTGGTATTTGTATAAAGGCAAGAACATCATGCTTTGCCGGTGGAAAAGACAAAAATCCAATAGAAGGAGATGTGATGTATTATGGTATTGTTAATGATATCATATCATTAACTTATGCCATCGATAGAAGTGTAGTATTATTCAAATGTGATTGGGTTGATTATGGTGTTGGTGATCGTGTTATTAAGATAGATGAATTTAATATTATTTTGGTCAAATTTGATCGTTGTCATAATGATGATCATTTTGTATTAGCATATTAAGTTCAACAAGTATTTTATGTTGCCGATCTTACTAAAAAAAAGTGGTATGCAATTATCTCTTATGGTCCAAGGGATTTGTATAACATGAAATAGAATAATGAAGATGATGTAGTGTAATGTATTTGATATTAATGACAAAATAATACTTTTGTAATTTTCTATTGATGAAGATGAGGTATTGTTCATATATACAATATATTATATTGTAATTAGAGAATGGTGAATGTCGAATAGATGACCAAAGGTTGTATATGATTTTACTAACTGCGGAATGCAAAGTGTTACTATTTGAGAGTGGGAAACGATACTATTTGAGTGTGTTATCTTCTTGTTTTCGGTGTATACATTTTTGCAGTGTTGCCCTTTATAAGATATTTTGAACTAAGATCGGCGTTGAAAATGATGTTAAGGTTGTTTAGTGGTATATATTGTCTTTTTCACTTTTCAAAATTTTGGCTGAAGATATTGGTCAAGCCTGACTATATGGTCCCACACATCTTTGAACTATGGATGATCTATCATATGCTTTCATGGGTGTACGATTTTGACAGCCATTGATAAATTATTGCTTCAAATTACGTATTATATGTATATTTATCATTATCCAACTTTATTCCCTTTATATGGTTGTCTTGTTTTTTCTTATACAAAAATTTTTGATAAAACAATTTAATTTTTTGTGTCATCTTGTTGATAAGTTTTAACTTTCCTAATGTTATTGCCAGTGGTAAAATAATTTATTCATGAAGTGTCCCTTATGGTAGATGCAGATTTCTCAAATGAAAATTTGATTTGTTTAAAGAGAAAAGTCATAGAATATATAAAACTAGAAAGATGCCTTAAATTAATACTTAAATGGTTATGTGAAGAGGAAGTGAGAAAATGATCTTATTGATTAACTGATGTTTGCATGCATATATATAATGAGTAATGGAAACCTTATCGTAAGGGAACATCCATATACCAATTATTCTAACATCAAGTCATCAAAACAGAGTACAATAACAATCAGTAAATGTATTTCATAGTGTAACATCAAGTCATCAAAACAGATCATGTATCCAAAACAGATCTGTATGTAATAATTTTAAGTTCAAATTTAAGAAAACATATGATATCCGAAAAGAAAAAAAAACAACATTGATGATCAATGGAAAGAGAAGGGGAAGTTATCATTCAATACTCACATTTTTTTGTGTGCTGCTTTTCCACAGATGTTTGTGTTCTTGTAATCTCGTGACTTTTTCTCTTGAGTTGTGTTTGTTGTTCATGATCATGTTTGTGCTGCTTTTCCACCATATGAAATCTTCATTCTTAACTGCAACTAAGGGTGAGAATTTAAACCTTTTGTCAACATTGCTTTTATTCTGGTCCATCGGTAGAGGAGCATATGGAATCGTCTGGTAAGTCATCCTAGTCCCGCCAATTCGTCGAATCCCTGATGTAGTGTGAAAATTGAGATATAAAGTCCGAATATCTGGTGCCTATTTTTCTATGTGTTGGTTGGGATTTTGCTTGTAAACAGTAGTGCTTGCTGAGGTCGAAAGTTGTTGATTCACTTAGGAAATTGAAAGGGAAATGGTAATGGATGCGTGGAAGGATGAAAGTGAGTGCTATTTTTTTGTTTTTCCAGACATGAAAGAATTTAGTTGTGAACGTTGAAAGAAGAACAAGCGAACTAAAGATTAATCCAGTTAGTAGGAAAGTAAGGTATGAAAACATTGTTGGTGCTTTGGGAAAGGGTGGTACAGCATTGTCTCAGTTGGCTTTCAACAGGTCTCAGAAGTCCAACTGCCTATAATGGACGAGATAAATTCAGTCCACCTGCTGTATTTAAAATTTTCATTTTAGTTGTTTTTTATATGATGGTCTGTTTTGGCTTGATTCAGTAAATTAACATATTTTCCCTAAACCAAATATAATAGCTGATTTGGTTAGAGACAGCTCCTAGTTTTCATTATTGATAAACACAAATAATTATTATTATAAAAAAACTTACTGTCATTATCATAAAATTGTGAAAAACTACCTTCACATCTTGTCAACCTGACGTCCATATGAAGATATGACTTAGGAGGCAGACAAAACCTGGAATGAACTAAAATTCTGATGTTTCATCTGATTTGCGACTATAACATTTTAAAGATACCTGATTCTAGGTTTCATGGCTTCAAAATCCATTATCTCAACCCAATCGAAGAGATACCTTGCAGTTTGTTTCTTGATTTCCTAACATGTAACAATATATGGTTTGTCTTACCCTATTATTACAATTGAATAAAAAGTATCTTTGAAAAAAGCAAATAAAAGCAGATATGGTAATTGCACTAGATGAGTCATTTTACAACTGTGTGTCCCTTGACAAAGCAAATAAAAGCAAAAAATCCATCCCATGTTTAAGCCAGTGGGTTGTAAACATTGTAGTAAAAAAATTATTAATTTCTGCTACTTGTTAGGTTAGGAGTATTGATTTGCTACTTGTTAGAACTTTTTTTCATATTTTATGTTATATTTGAAATTTTTAATTTTAATATTATAACAGGAAAAGAAGAAAATGTCATTTCACCATTCATCAGAATATGAACAGGGGACAAGTACAGGTGAAAAAAATACTGCACCTAGTTAAAGAAGAACAAAAGGACCTACAATCTTGGCTGAAATTGAAAGATTAAGATTAAGAGAGAAATTTATAGTCTCATTCAATGAAATGCACTAACCAATAGAAAGGGAAGAAGGTCACTTATCTGTTTATATCGGCTCCATAGCAAAAAGAAGTGAAATATTGCCAATCATGATTCGTGATTGGCATCACATGCCTAATACAAATAAAGAGGATGTGTTTCATAAAATTTTGGTATATTTTCACTTTTTTTTAAATTCATTGATCTCATATTCATAGTTATATTACATCATATTCAATTTAACTTCTTTTAATGATTTCATAGGAAAAATTCGAGTTGCCACTAGAAGAACCAATAAAAGTATGCATAATGAGATCTTTATGTAAAGATTGGAGGAATTGGATGTTGGGAAAACATGACTACCTTTGCTATCCCTTCGCGACCACATCATGATCGCTCGACGCTTCTCAACCCTTAAGCGTCCCAACAACGCACGTCTCCTCAGATTGCTCGCCGGTGAAAACACTCAAGCTCTCTCTCATAGTTTCGTCATAGGTGGAAGAAGGAAGAAGGAAGAAGGAAACAGATGCAAGGATGTACTTGGTTTGGCAAACTGCCTACTCCACAGGGGTGCTGGTACTATCTCAATCTTCATGCCGCCAACAGGCAAAACACACGAACTAATCACTCTACAACCTCTCCCACACTTGTGCCGTCACACACTTCTCTCTTGCAGCAGCTTACCTCTACAAGACACGTTACACCCTTTATATAGGGATACATAAGAGAACCTTAAAAGATGAATACGAGAGGACCTTCGATCTTAACGTCAACCTCGAGCTTATCGCCACCCAGCAACTGCATGGACACACTCGACTACTGGATCAATAGCCGCCTGTGACCTGTCTCTGGCCACACCTGTCCTTCAACCGGCTGCCGCTGGATCGACTTGACTGTCGATCCTCTTCGGCTGGCTACCGCTTGACCAGCCAAGTCAAGCTACTGCTCCGCTGGTCTTCGGCTCCCACCCTCTTGTTGCTCTACGCTAGTCTGTAGACTTATCTCCGTATACTTACGGTTGTAAACTTGAGCCGTAGACTTAAGGTCGTAAGGTTAAGGTCCTTCGCTCTCACTCCTGGTCCTCTGCACAACCCAAATACCCGATACTCAGTTGTCGCCCTGTGATCCTGACGTCTGCCTACTCTCTAGCGGAAGCCTGCTCTTCACTCTGCAACCTGACCACTTCGATACCCGATTGTTGCTACACAGCTGTTGCCTCGTGGACTCGGCTACCACCTATTCTCTGGCGGAAGACCGTCTCCACTCCATACAACCTGAACACTTTGACACCTAGTTGCTGCTACACAGCTTCCACCTCATGGACCCGGCTACCGCCTGCTCTCTAGCGAAAGACCATCTCCACACCCTGCAACCTCAACAATCTCCCACTTGGAGACTGTCTTCTGGGTAATCGCCCGGCTTCCTGTAGCATTTGCTGTGGGTTCCACTACCAACACCCGTCTCCACGCTTCACGTTCCTTGGAAACCAATGAGACTCTTGCAGAGTCTCAACTTCCTACCATTTGGAGTCATCTGCTAGGTTTCTAGGGATTGCACCTCTTCCCTCGTGGCTAACTCCCATTGGTCAACATCTTCCGCTTCAACCATCTCAGGGTAACGCCTCGGCTCACCGTCATCTATAAGCAACAAATAATTGAAAGATGGCACATATCTTTCTAGAGGTCGGGAGACCCGCGTCAATCTTCAAGGTCCTGGCATAATCTCACCCCACAACTCATTCAGATGCCACTCCTCTTCAGCCGATTGCCAGGTTACACAACCCAGCAGCCACTTGGCTAATTCTGCACCCGAGCCTTTGGCAAACCCACCATCAGACTCGTGGATTTGCTCGTTCTGATCTCTGGAAACTCGATTGTCTTCTACCAGCTCCTTTTCTAGCTTGTTCGAGACCTGTGAGGGGCCCCCACCTTCTTTTGCTTGCAGCCGGCTTTGGATTATCGGTTGCCACCCTTCTGCAACCAATAGCCAGGTTACTCTACCTGGCTACTACTCAACAATCTCTGCACTCCTATGTTTGTACAAGTGTTTCTCTTCAAAAATGACATCTTTCACATGAACCACCTTCTTGGCTTAGATACTCCTATCCATACCCAATGAAGAAGCACTTCCTCAATTTTGGGTCCAGTTTATCCCTCTTGTCCTCATTGACATATTGGTAGGATAAACAATCGAAAATTCGTAGGTGAGAAAGACTGACTTGCTTCTCACTCCACATCTCTTCCAGCATTTGGAAGTCAATTGGGACTGATGGCCCCCAGTTTATCAGGTAAGCCGCTGTGCTGTCAGCTTCCGCCCAGAACGTCTTCATAAACTCAGCATGTAGCCTCATGCACCGGGCCCTCTCGTTCAACATCCAATTCATCCTCTCGACAACTTCGTTCTACCGCAGGGTTCCAAGTACCATCCGAACTCTTTTAACTCCTTCTGTCTCACAGAAATCGATGAACTCCCTACTATCATATTCTCCTCTGTTATCTGATCTGATGCATTTCACCTTTCTCCTTGTCTAGTTTTCCACTTCTACCTTCTACTTCTTTAAAGCTTAGAAAACATCTGACTTGTGTATGAGAAAGTGCACCCAAACCTTCTGGGTACAGTCATTGATGAACATGACATAATACTAGGAGCCACCTAGCGAACGGATGGATGTTGGCCCCCACACATCTATGTGAACCAAGTCCAGCTTACCTGGCTTTGGACCATGAGCCACCCTTGAGAAGCTGACCCTCTTCTGCTTCCCCAAGATGCAGCTCTCACAGCTCTTTAGGCAGACTTCCTTCAATTTTGGAATTCTTCTACTGGTTGCTAGCACCTTCAGTCCCTTTTGGCTCATGTGTCCCATCCAGCAATGCCACTGCACAAACACCTCCATGGTGGTTACTGTTCAGACTCAAAAGTGTGCATTTTATTGATATTAATTCATGTGTTTTAATAAGTTTTATTTGCATTCTACATTGAATTATGATGATTACAGGTTAACTATACTTTTGAGCAGTATGCACGATTATTCATTTTAATGATGCATGAATTAAGTTTTGAGTCGTTAATTTTGTTTATGTTTATTACTTATTGAGAAAGGAATGAATGATTAACATTTGACTTTTTAGGTTGCAAATAGAACGATTAATATATAGAGAAAAACTCATGCTTTATGCTTAAATGCAAGTCCAAGGGTTAAGCTATTTAACCACAGACATATCCGTGGGTTAAGTTGTTTACCCTCGGACCACATTGTGAGCGTTAAGGGTTTACCTACGAACTTACGCGAGGGTAAACTAGTTTACCCTCGAACCTGTACCATGTTTGTTCTATGCAATGAATTTCATTGATATTAAAACAATTGCAATTATAGTTAAGATCTAAATGTTATAAATTATTTCTCTTGTAATATGATGCATTTCACAAAAGGTATTTCTTAAGTATTTCTAGGGAAATTTGATAAGTAACTGCAGGAATTACATAACAAATCAGAATTAAATATTAATTTAGTTGCAGCTCAACCATGAAGAACGTGGACGGACAAGCTGAAGTAGTGGATTACATGGGATGATCTCACATGTCCGGATGTGCACCACACTCTTGTTAACTGCCAACTCCTAAACTGCCAATCCTCTCATCTATAAAACAGTCCCGTAGCCTTGGAACTAAACCCCCCCCTCTTCTTCCTTCATCCACCATTTATAGAGCATTTTCCATCTTCTCCATCTTCTATCCTCTACCCACTCATCTCTTCCAAGAGGAGATTGACAACCTCCTCTTCTCCAACCATTCACGTAGTGTATTTGCTGTTCTTTTTTTAACTTGAGCGTATCCTTGAAGGAGAGACTCTCGACATCGGCTGCTTCCTCTTTTGTTCCTTGGTGTAATTGCAGATTGATGCCCCAAAATCTCACTACAAGGTCGAAAGGAAGGCTTGCCAGATTGACGACCTGGTGGACTGGAAGTAAAGACAAAGAGAAGTTCCTAGCCTAAGCAAGTTTCGAAGGGAGAAATTACAGTGAAGCATTAGGTGTTCTTTCCATTTTTATTTTCTTTATTTTACTTTACGTTTTTACAACTACACTTAAATCTACAATCACACCACTTTATCAACTTAGTTACAGTAATTAGACTATGTTTTTATATTTGTTATAATGTTGAATGTTACATTCTTACTTTTACAACTTGTTTGTATTGTATTGTGTTTCTTGCAATGTATTGTGTGTTGTGTTTTGAAATATATAAAAGGACCAAAAATATAATCATTCAACTCTTAGAAGTTTTAGCCAATTTGAATCGTGCTATTTTTACATCTGAAACTCACAATTATCACACAACCCTCGGGTAAGTTCAAGGGTAGAGATGTTTACCCATGAGCTACCTCGAGGGTTAAGTGCTTCTTCTGTGTAGAATATTAAATTTCATGCAAACTGAAGTGTATAATGTTAAAGCTTAAGAAGAATTAAATATTTGGAAGTAAAATCCTCTGGAAAGTGTAACACAACCGGTATTTAAAGACCATCCTAGCGGTTAATTCGAACAAGGCAACTGTGACATTGCATATAAGATATTTAATCAATTACTTCACTTAATTGAAGTCACCAATTCAGCTAAACACCAAGCAAAAACTAATCCATGTGGACAAACTCGTACTTGCACACTAATTACATCTGAACCCGTGCACTTGCGAAGAATTAAAATATTTCGTACACACAATTTATATAAGAATTGAATTACAAGTGTTGTGTTAGTGACAAAACAAGTTTTTGGCGCCGTTATCGAGGATTGCTTAATTTCTTGCAATTGATGTTGCTTTTTGCTATTTTGGTGTTAGCTAGGGCAACTATATGATTTATGTGCATTGTTGCTGTTAAATTCTATTTCATAGACTTATTGCTATTCCAGAGTAGAGTCTTGTATTTAAATTTTGAATTACATAATGGACTCATATAATTCGTATAGGAGTGATTTTGGGAAGCGTATGAATTACTTGAGTATTCGGTAAGGGACTATTCAATTGGACCATCTGAGGTTATGAACGACCTTATTTCCAAAAATATAGAAGAGTCATCTGAGGTATTAGCCACCCTTAACTCAGAAGAAGATTTTAATGCTCCTATAACAAACAATGTATTAAAAGAAGAATCAAAAGATGTAAGTATAATATTAAGATCTGGTGTCACTTATGAAGGTCCAAAAGAGGATGATAAAGAAGAACAAATTAATGACAATTTTACAAAGAAAGAGGAAATTAAGAAAAATCTAGTCCAGAAGATAAGGTTGATGCTGAGTTAGAGGATAATACAAAATCTCAAAATAGTAAAGAATCTAAAAATAGTAATGAAATCGAAAAGAAAGATGTTATAAATGAAGATAAGTTAACAAACGAAAATCACTTTCCATTTCCACATAGGATGAGAAATGTTAAGGATCAAGAAATGGAACAAATCAGTAAAATATTTGAACAAGTTAAAGTCAATATACCATTATTGGAAATTATTAGACA